>JBAMJV010004286.1:40000-42500 GCA_037951105.1 Echinarachnius parma
TCAGGATTGAGGTATAGCAACTACTGTTTTTAGTTTCGTTTTCATGAGCTGCCCCCTTTATCTGTTTATGAGGAATGAACAAGAGAAGGCGAGGGGGCACTTCTGCGCATTTAGTGGGCTAACAGTTAACACTAGTATACGAAATGTAAGAGGGGAATATCATATTATTTCAAATAGTAAGATAAACTGTCCAGAAAAATATAATATAAATGAAAATGAATTTTTATTTAGGGGAATATTAGCTAACATTTCATTTCAGACCTTACAATGTTTGGCAATTTTTCTCGAAATTCAGTTTGTTTAATCATAGAAATTGATCGCTGTGTAAAACCACAAGGTGATTATTAATACGTATTGTGCGTATTTGTTTGTTTGTAATATCGACGCATCATTTTCCACCATAATGTCCACACCTGCAGCGGCTTTAGAATGATGATGATCAGGATGATTTCTCGGTATACAATTAATTTTTAGTCGAACAAAACAAGGTTTCCCTTGTCAACGATTAATTTGTAATATGATACGTATATTCATCAACTTCATTATTTCCTGTCAACACGTGGAATGTTTCTCTTTACACCTAGTAAATAGTAACCTAGCTGGGGGCAGGTGGAAACACTGTTTATACTTGGTTCCTATAAAGGGATCTTGTAACATTGTCAAAATCCACAAAACTTACCTTAAAGGGGCTCTGCAACCCAAATGCATGTTGACCTCTGTTCATCTGTATTAGTGTACACATTCAATATTTGTAAACGGTTTGACCCAAATATGTTTTGTATATTTGTAAACATTTTATCATTTATTTGTCTTCATGTTGCTAAGCCCCACCTCCTAAAAAACCCTCCAGAGCAAATTCTATTGTTGACCTGCAGTGACATCATTTGTCAATCACTGGTCAGCTACCATGCTATTGTGATTAGCCTACTCACAATAGCATCACACGGTTGAATAGAATACCAACTCACACAACTTCAATTACAATAGCTGTTGCTATGTCAGAAGATGCTTTTGTGTGGATGTTCTTTTTGTACTTTCATCTCTTGTTAATCTCATGGTAGCTGACCAGTGATTGACAAATGATGTCACTGCAGGTCAACAATAGAATTTGCTCTGGAGGGTTTTTTAGGAGGTGGGGCTTAGCAACATGAAGACAAATAAATGATAAAATGTTTAAAAATATACAAAACATATTTGGGTCAAACCGTTTACAAATATTGAATGTGTACACTAATACAGATGAACAGAGGTCAACATGCATTTGGGTTGCAGGGCCCCTTTAAAACTTAAGCGGCTCTCACATAACTCGTTGTATTCGTATTACCGATAGCAGCATGGAACAGGTTCCGGTTTTTCCAAATTTCGCTTTTGTTATAATAAGATTATGTATGATTTAACTGTTTGGATTTGAAAGTGTCTAGTGGAGACTTTCAACTGTGTACAATGTCAGTGCGAATATCACTTTGCATTTTCGCTTATTACTCGGTCATAAAGACACTCAGTTATCATGGAGTTTTCACACATCACTCAGTGGATATATCAAATTACATAAATACACATTGTATCAACCATCCGACAGTTATGGCACATGTCAACAAAGTTACTAGATAGTCTGAATCAACAAGACTGACTTCAGTCATGTCAATTGCAGCTCTAGCCTTTTTTTGTTATCCTATAATATAAGTAATTTAAGATATACGTGAGTTTTGGTTCTTTCTGAAGATTGACTTGTGAGGTTTCGGCTCGGTTTTGAATCTATGTGAGAGTAATCTTAGTACTGACATCTGGACAAGAATAACTTCCCTTCCAAGTGCTCGCATTCTTGTAAATTCTTTGAAGTATTTGTCCTCGTCGCGAGGAATATCGACAATCAGGCGTCGCCATTGAATCACACATGATACGCCGCGGCCGGTCGCCTTATTAAAACATGCAGTGAGCTAGCGGAATCGACCGGGCTAGCTAGTCCGGCTAATTAGGTACGGGCTGAACGTCAGTGTTCGATCCCCTCGCTGCTCCGTAATGTAGGCTACATCTTGAATTTTACTTTTATCGTCGACTTTGACTAATATTTAGACCAAATTATGCAACTATGCAACTATAACTCTTTCATTTGGTATTTCAACAATATATTTTCATATTCAAGGCTGTACAGCATGTTTTTTTTTGCAAATTTACAAACCTCTAAAATGACTCTACTCAAGCAAATCATTAACCATTTCCACTTCTGTCATGATAATTATTAATGATGGAATTTGAAATTATCATCGCGACACTTCCACCTGTGTACATACGGTTCACCTAAATATATTGACAATATCCAGCAAATGAAAGTTTGCATGATTGCTAATTTCTTGGTCGGTCGATATTTTTGGTCGACATGTGGGCCAAATTTAACATCTCCGACTACAACACATTTGTCACATCATATAATAGGATATGGAATATAGCAGTTCACACCAATATACGTTTACCAACCAATTATCCTCTGGGAAAGGAGTAC
>JBAMJV010004286.1:45000-52500 GCA_037951105.1 Echinarachnius parma
ATTGAAGTCTCAAATGTCATTTTCGGCAATATCTGTCACTTTACAGGTGCACCTTTAACCCGTTCTGGACGGATTGATTTTGCTATCACATGTATTCTCCATAGACCCTAGCCCAAGTATTTTCGGGACCAGTCCTAAATGGGTTAAAGGGATCTAGTAACATTGTCCAAATCCACAAAACTTACTTAGAACTCAACTCTAGTGGTTCTCTCATACCTTGTTGTATTCGTTTTGACAATAGAAGCATTGGACAGGTTTTGGTATTTCGAATTTCCCTTTCGTTAATAAGATATTTACAATTGAAGTGTTCAGATATAATTAAATCCACTGGAAATATCTGCCACTTTACAGGTGCACCTTTAACATAATTGCTGAGACAATTTAAAAATTAAATAATCTGTATATTGAACATGGTGCGTTGTTTTTCCCCGAGGTAGTCTGGGTTACCTCAACTAATATCAAGTAGCACACAGCCAGACCTTTAATTCTTAGGTAATTAACGCATCATTTCTGATTAGTTAGTATATCGCTGAGATATTCCCCATTAACACAAAATAATCTGAGGGGGGGGGAAAAAAAAATCATAATTATTGTGTATAAATGCCAAAGTTGGTTTTCTCAGTAGTTTAACCGCTATCAAAGGTTGCTGAGGAAAAGAAAACAACTTTTCATAAGGCAAGACCTTTCATTTCAATATTATTAATGTATAACTCCTATTATTTGTAATCAGTTACGTATTGCTAAGAAAATTGTCATCACCATAATCTGTATACAAATACGAATTATGTTGTATTAAACAACTGACGTTGTTTTCTTATGTTTATTAAGTCTAACCACTACAAAAGGTCGGAGAATAGGATTGTAACCTTTTCTAAAAGAAAACACAAACTGTTATGGGACCTTTTACACTTAAATGATTAAGGAATGATTATTCCCAATCAGTAACATTAATGCTGAGACAATTGCCATGGCTATAAATAATGTTTCTGTTAAAATATTAGTTAAGCTGTAATGCCTAACGCGTTCTCTTCTTTTGCGGTAATACCCGGTCACTAACATAGGTCGACGACAAGTAACTACAACTGAGAATGAAAAACAAAACAAATAGTATCACAAACAAAAAGGATAATACCGAAGAAACAACCTTTTGAAAGGTCTTCCATACACATCTGTTGTGACTTGTGACAACGAACTCAAGAGTTAAATTTTGTAAAGTAAACAAAATTATACGATAAATGGCCGCGGCAACTGCGAAATTGGCGTCGCGGGCTTTTATCAACCACTTATCAACATCATGATGAACACATTTTCCTTCTTCCAACGGACATCGGCTTCTTGTTAAAGCTCCGCTATATATTTTGGAATAGCCGCCCATTTATACTGCCAAAATTCGTTATAATAGACTAGATGAACACTTTTACATAGCATGCAACATGTTGTGTAGGTAAAGTCTAGCACTTATTAAACCCTAGAGGGCATCAATCTGAGACCGAAAAAAGTATAAGAGTTAAAAGGAAAGTTGAGTTTTGGTAGAGAGGGCGCTAGACTACTTAATTGGTTTGTGAGGTAATGAAAAACTGAGTGTAAAATTTGAAAGAGCATAATATTTAAACAATAAAATCATCTTTGTTTGATCAAAATCGGTTCAGAAACGGCTGAAATATCCATAAATATAACAATTTGTAATAAACCCGGGGCCCCGGGTTTATTAGAGAATTTTGAACCAGCCGTTAAAAATTCCAAAAAATGCTTCCTCTTTTCAAAAAGTTACAAAATAGGTATTTAAATAGTTGTTGGTTATTTCTCTATCTAATCACTATTTCAACAAAGCATCACATGCACAATATTTTATTCAAAATGGTTGAAACCGATGAGAGTTTAGAGAGCGCCCTCTTACGTTTTAACGGCTCTTTTTGAATGATAACATGATCTTTACTACGTCATTTGTAATTTTGTGTTCCTTTCTAGTTATAACTATTAGTTTGTAATGTAATGATGCAGATTTTGGTTACTAAAATTCAGTTTCACTAAAACTGTACTCTCCTTACCAGAACTCAACTATCCCTTTAAACCAGGCAATGATTACATGCAAAAACAACACACGCATATGCGTGTCTGAGTCTGTATATTTACGTTGTAGACGTTTTTCTTCTTCAAATTTCTGTAGTATTTTGCTGCCGCGGATGACAACAAATCTTCACGTTTCACTAGGTGGTTATGTTTTAATGTGCCATTTTGTAATATAATTGATTTGGAATGCTTTATACCAAGAACATGTTGTGCAATTTCAAAAGCACTAACTTGCCTCTAACGCAATCTCAGTAACGTTAACGAGCCTTAAAATTGTGAGAAATATCTCCCAAGTGGGAGTAACCGTAGACGAAGAATGCTCATTCTGGGTGCATTAAAGCAATTATGGCAGTTTTGGGGGAAGATACACACAATTGACGTTAAATTTACTTGAGCGAATTTTATCATGAAGCTTCTGTGTATATACAAGTCTAGACGCAAAATATAAATTTGTACAGTTGTATGACCACAAATGTATGATTATTTTTGTTTACGACAACACCAAACAAAACATAAGAGTCATTTACCGTCGGCCAACACATTCATGCAAACATTATGCGGAACATTATGACATAATCATTCGAAGTGTTGCAATTGTGGTACTTTGAAGGAGTTTATTAATGGTTTTCACAAACATTCAAGAGGCTTTAAGGTACTTATGAGAGTGTCAAGTCATATGGTGATTTATATTGAGTGTCTAAATGGAAGGAATGCACACTTGGCATATCGAATTCCCTTCCTTCATACTATGCTGCTTCTGAAAGTGATGCAGCTGTTGAATTTGTTATCTTGTTTCATAACTCACTTGGAGTTTTTAAAATCTTCGACAAGTAAGCGATCAAATCAGCATAATTATCAAACATCTACATACATGTAGGCTACATACGATCAAAGCTCACTACCCATATACAATTCACTTTTTTTCCTACATACAGCTACAAGTACAAACACTAATTAATACAAAATAATGTACATGGGAAGGACAACATTTTTCGGAGTTCGGACCTTAAAGGGAAAGTTGAGTTTTGGTAGAGAGGGCGCTAGACTACTTAATTGGTTTGTGAGGTAATGAAAAACTGAGTGTAAAATTTGAAAGAGCATAATATTTAAAAAATAAAATCATCTTTGTTTGATCAAAATCGGTTCAGAAACGGCTGAAATATCCATAAATATAACAATTTGTAATAAACCCGGGGCCCCGGGTTTATTAGAGAATTTTGAACCAGCCGTTACAAATTTTAAAAAATGCTTCCTCTTTTCAAAAAAGTTACAAAATAGGTATTTAAATAGTTGTTGGTTATTTCTCTATCTAATCACTATTTCAACAAAGCATCACATGCACAATATTTTATTCAAAATGGTTGAAACCGATGAGTGTTTAGAGAGCGCCCTCTTACGTTTTAACAGCTCTTTTTGAATGATAACATGATCTTTACTACGTCATTTGTAATTTTGTGTTCCTTTCTAGTTATAACTATTAGTTTGTAATGTAATGATGCAGGTTTTGGTTACTAAAATTCAGTTTCACTAAAACTGTACTCTCCTTACCAGAACTCAACTATCCCTTTAATGAACTTAATATACATGAAATTATATCAGGGAAAAGATAATCTATCCTTATTTATTTATCTATTTTGTATATTAAATTAATAAGATGGGATTAAAACAATACAAATGGAAAATTAAAGCTAGAACGCAATGCGACGGCACTTGAGTCCTTATACCATACTATTGTTGTATGAAAGTCATGTCCACATCATGATACCGGTATTGGTTCAATGAACTATGAATGGACTTTTATAATGGGCCTGACCACATGCAGACGTATTAAATGTGTTTTTACAGCAGCGGTATTTTCATCATCTTTTCTCTTTCTTTATTTCTATACCTGAACGTATCAATACAATTAATGTCTTTCTATAGTTCTAGAGTATTATTATATGTATTTATATCATGTCATACATATCCTAATTGTTTCTCTCTTATGATTCTTATTGTTGATTAATTCTTATTTCATTTCGTCTACTTCATCTTCTTATTTATCCCCTCTCTTTTTTCAACATTTCGAGACCATAATCATTACTGTACGTAAAGAAAGCATGTCAAATGTGGTGCTGGAAAAAAAAAATGTTGAAGATTAGTTGGACAGATATAAGAAGAACAAACATGTCCAATTATCATCATAATAAGAGAAAGTAAGCAAGGCTTGCACACATACTTAGACATGATAATCGATTGACAATGTGTACTGGAAGGCGGACTTGAGGGGGAAAGACCAAGACAATGCAAGAGGAAGGATGCGGAAAATGCTTGTTGACTCGTTGAAACAGGGGCCATATGTAAATTCTTAGGCGAGAAGTTTGATTATGATGAGCCCGTGGGCAGACAACTTGAAGACAGAAAGAACCTTACTTTCGTACTTTTAATATTATACAGAGGGTCAGTGCCTGCGAACATTAATTTCTTGAAGCTAAAAGGAATAGTCAGCCATTACTTAGCTAGTCAATTAAACTGTCTGAATGCCAACTAATACAATAATTAATCATTAAAAATGATTTCTTTTCAGTTTCGAACGAAATAATAGCCTTGATATTTCCCATCGAGTTATGTCGGATTAATTTTATGACTTTGTTTACCGTACGAACGAAATGTCTTCCTTTATCTTAATTTAAATTTATCGTCATGGAGGAAATTATGAAGCCTCTTTATAGATATCCATCTCGGAATCTACGGATGCTGATTCTTTTCAGTTTGTCCCGCTACAGGCGCGGCGCAATAAAAATATTCGAGTACTTAAATCATTAGATATCAGAAGGAAGACGCCTTATAATAACAAACATACCAATGTTGTTGTACTGATATAGAAGATAACACATTGTATTACATTTAACCCTGAAAAGTCTATTTTTGATTACGCAGAACTTCATGATGATTTAATCATGTCGGTCATTTCGTGTATTTTTCTCGAGCAATCTTTAGATAGGATCAGTGGCGTAGCTACAGGGGGGGGGGGGGGGGGGCAAAACAAGGGAAAACATAAATACATAATGTACCCATAAGTATGGTGCTTTCCAATCAGTAAACTAACGCTGTGCACATTTTGTGGGCATTCGTGCGTATGGCAAGCCGTTTTAACATTTATTCCTATTTCTTGATATCAAGAATTGAATTCTTGATATCAAGAAATCGAATTCTTGATATCAAGGATTCAATTCTTGATATCAATAATTACCATTGCTTAACAACAGCAAATCATTTCTTGATATCAAGAATTCATTTCTTGATATCAAGATATCAATAATTCAATTCTTGATATAAAGAACTGAATTCTTGATATCAAAAATTTAATTCTTGATATCAAGAAATGATTTCCTGTTGTTAACAAATGGCAATTCTTGATATCAAGAATAGAATTCTTGATATCAAGAATTGAATTCTTGATATCAAAAAATGCATTCTTGATATCAAGAATTGAATTCTCGATATCAAAAAATAGAATTTTTGATATCAAGAATTGAATTCTTGATATCAAGAAATAGGAATAAATGTTAAAATGGCTTGCCATACGTGCGTCATACGTATCCATAAGTATGCAGTATGTATACACTTGGACGTTTTTGTTTGGTGTTGAGGTTTCTTTATTTTGTTTTGTTTTATTTACTTGTTTGTTTGTGTTTGTGTTTTTGTGTGTTTGTTGTTTTTTCGTTTATTTGTTGTGTGTTTGTTTCTTTGTGTGTGTATGCGTAAATTTGTATTTATACCTTGAAGCTATATGTTTTACAGAATTTTAAAAATAAATTATTGTATTTTACTTGAGGACCACTTTGAAAATCACTCTGACGAAAAGGGAATTTCTTTCTTTGAGAACGAGCAATAATATTTTTTAAATGCCATACTGCGACATAAAGTATCATCAAGGGCAAAGCACGAAGTATGAACATTATACTCGCAGAAAGAGCCGTCATTTTGCAATATATGGCCTTGAAATTAATACACAAACTTAGAAAGGAAAAAAAAAAAAAATGGGTGTGGTTGTATGGTTCATCAAATTTCCAAATTATCCTAAATGTAAACTGCGCCAATACCACTATAACGATACAGTCACATTGCAAAGAATAATAATGAAGTTATTTCTGAGGTTACTTTATTGTATTCACGCTTTAATGACTATCATAGACACTGAGTGAATAAATAGAATCAACGCATAGAATAAAACAATTTCACTTTACGCCAGGGAGTCATTAACTGAACCCGTACACAATTCGTTATGATAGAGGTAATTTGAATTATCACATTATTGTATTAGCTAAACACGAATAAGGATAATTTAGCGCATTAATTCATGCTTGCATCATCAAACAAATTCATGTGATTTGCTTTATGTATTTAATGCCATATTGTTTGTCCGTAAGTATGATTTCTAGACCCTGTTTATATTCATTAGTGAGTATACAAAGTGGAATAAAGTGCCTTGCTTTCCAAGAAGGCCCATACCTGTTAAAGTGAATTAGTTTGCATCGCTCACACTTACAGTCACACATTCATTTTCATAAATTCCCCAACAAAGTACAGTACATAAACTCTCACATTGCAATATTCAGTTTCAAACTGAGTAAATAGCAGGAAAAAATGTCTTTTGAAACCAAATATTCAAAGGCAGATTGTCAACAAGCTAAGAACATTGCGGTCTGTAATCAAACACAATATTGTCAAGCGGAAACCAAAACTGCCCGAATGAAGTGCGTGTAAAGTCGTACACTTTGGGAATAAGTTAGTGCACATTTGCTACAGTGGCAAATCAGCGATCGTGCGGATCAGCCTACGTGACTGCGAATGGGTTAATCTATACTTAATTGTTTCATGTTTTGATCCACAGCGAAGGCAACCAGTATGCGCTGAATCTCACGTACTTAATTCATTCAATATTTGCTTTATATCAGTGGGGGAAAATAATTTAGTGTGGATTATCGATTACCTTGTGGTATTCTATACCTACTATATGGGATCCCGATCCCCGGCTTAATGGCTTAATCAATTAAACCAATATTGCTTAACCAGTTGTACCAATACATCCTTCAAATATTCTTTAATAAAACAAAGCGCATATCCGTCACTGAATACTTAATAACACTGACAAGACCTCGGGGTGCTATATCCATAATCTGGTGTACTCATTGTATTCCTATTGTAGCGATCCTTTGTATGGATTGTAAACCCAAAGACTCAGGATTGTATTAATCTAAAAACAAATGTTGTTCATGTGATCTAGTCGAAAAGTATATTTTGAAATATACATTTAGGTTAAAAAAAAAAAAATCAGTTTTGTAATAAAAAAATTTAAAAAACAAGGCATAATCATCTCCTCCTCCCCCTACTCCTACTCATCCTCCTCCTCCTCCTCTTGTTCCTCCTCCTCCTACTCCTCCTCCT
>JBAMJV010004286.1:55000-63894 GCA_037951105.1 Echinarachnius parma
CACAATTATTTGGCCAACCCTGATTGATTACTATTAAATCAATCCCTCCCTTTATCCGTATTGAAATTGTCTTGACATGTGAACGTTCTCTATGGAACAGTAATTATGCAGAACTAGCGAGTAGTTCTTACCACAATGATGGCATTATTATTTGAAACAATAGGCTTCGTCTGGGAATGGAACCCTGAGCTCCACGGATCGTTAGACTGGCGTTATAACCGTTGAGCACCAAAGATTTTGTTTGGCGGTACTTTCCATTAAACACTTTTCAATACAAGCGCTAAAGTCCGAAACTCTGAAAACCTAAGACAAACGCAAGAATATGAAATCAACTTAACCTATTGACGATGGGAACGTAGCCCATTTCATAAAACACTTGGAATTGTTGTAAGTGTCCAATTATTGTAACTACCATGGCAACAACTGTAATGCTCCATGCTGATTGGCTGATGACCAAAATAGATACAATAATTGAACACTTACCACAATTGCAGGTGTTTTATGAAATGGGCTATTTTTGAAAGAGAAGGGAAGGGGTTTATACGGGAAATGCGAACGGTCGAACATTCGAAGTGATGCAGTTTTTTGTATAAAGTAAATTCTAAAATACATTGTATAACAAACTTACCACTTAACTTTGTGACCATTTTATCAAATGGAATTGAGGAAAGCTAAATTTGTATACAGCCTTACTTTCTCGTACAGTCAAACCTGTGTATAGTGACCAACCAAGGGAAACAAGAAAAGTGGCCAATGTAGACAGGTGACCTCTATAGACAGGTTCCATACAACTTTACAGTCAAACCTGTGTATAGTGTCCAACCCAGGGGAAATAAGAGAAGTGGCCACTGTAGACAGATGACCTCTATTTACATGATAGACAGGTTCCACAACAAGTTTCCCCTTTGAGGGAACACTTTTGGTGGCCACTACAGGCAAGTTGGCTCTTATAGACCGGTGACCACTAAGATGCTAAGACAGGCTTGACTGTATGTGTCTTTATCGGCGTGGTTATGCTTGCAAGCACGTACAACCCATCGTATTTCTGTGTCATCGTTTTGCATATAATTATGATTATGATAGCTTGGAAGTATGCTTTCTTTAATATCGATAACATTCTATGAACTTTACCATCAAGAAGACTCATGTACATTGTGCACGTCGTTCAACATCCAGTATAGTTATAGCGCTACATTCACATTTCTTGAAGGTCAAAATATAAATCATTCTGTTTATAATTATATTTGTGGCCAGGCTTATTCCATTGTCTAAAATGGTGTCTACCCCCAATTTCCCTCTCTATATTCCCCTCTCTTCCCTCTTTCAATCACCCTCCCCCTCTCCAGAGCAGAGGCAACACAGAGAGAAAAAGATAGAGAGTACAGTGGATGGAGAGGAGAGGGGGACCGATGGGGCAGAGGGGTAGGGAGGAGGGAGGGGGATAGGTGAGAAGAAAGGGGAATGGAAGGGGAAAGATGGGAGAGAAGGGGGGATGGGGGAGAGAGGGGAGCGATGGGGCAGAGGGGTAGGGAGGAGGGAGGGGGATAGGTGAGAAGAAAGGGGAATGGAAGGGGAAAGATGGCAGAGAGAGGGGGGATGGGGGAGAGAGGGGACCGATGGGGCAGAGGGGTAGGGAGGAGGGAGGGGGATAGGTGAGAAGAAAGGGGAATGGAAGGGGAAAGATGGGAGCGAAGGGGGGATGGGGGAGAGAGGGGAGCGATGGGGCAGAGGGGTAGGGAGGAGGGAGGGGGATAGGTGAGAAGAAAGGGGAATGGAAGGGGAAAGATGGGAGAGAAGGGGGGATGGGGGAGAGAGGGGAGCGATGGGGCAGAGGGGTAGGGAGGAGGGAGGGGGATAGGTGAGAAGAAAGGGGAATGGAAGGGGAAAGATGGGAGCGAAGGGGGGATGGGGGAGAGAGGGGAGCGATGGGGCAGAGGGGTAGGGAGGAGGGAGGGGGATAGGTGAGAAGAAAGGGGAATGGAAGGGGAAAGATGGGAGAGAAGGGGGGATGGGGGAGAGAGGGGAGCGATGGGGCAGAGGGGTAGGGAGGAGGGAGGGGGATAGGTGATAAGAAAGGGGAATGGAAGGGGAAAGATGGGAGAGAAGGGGGGATGGGGGAGAGAGGGGAGCGATGGGGCAGAGGGGTAGGGAGGAGGGAGTGGGATAGGTGAGAAGAAAGGGGAATGGAAGGGGAAATATGGGAGAGAAGGGGGGATGGGGGAGAGAGGGGAGCGATGGGGCAGAGGGGTAGGGAGGAGGGAGTGGGATAGGTGAGAAGAAAGGGAATGGAAGGGGAAAGATGGGAGAGAAGGGGGGATGGGGGAGAGAGGGGAGCGATGGGGCAGAGGGGTAGGGAGGAAGGGAGGGGGATAGGTGAGAAGAAAGGGGAATGGAAGGGGAAAGATGGAGAGAAGGGGGGATGGGGGAGAGAGGGGAGCGATGGGGCAGAGGGGTAGGGAGGAGGGAGGGGGATAGGTGAGAGAAAGGGGAATGGAAGGGGAAAGATGGGAGCGAAGGGGGGATGGGGGAGAGAGGGGAGCGATGGGGCAGAGGGGTAGGGAGGAGGGAGGGGGATAGGTGAGAAGAAAGGGGAATGGGAAGGGGAAAGATGGGAGAGAAGGGGGGCTATGGGGAGAGAGAGGGAGCGATGGGGCAGAGGGGTAGGGAGGAGGGAGGGGGATAGGTGATAAGAAAGGGGAATGGAAGGGGAAAGATGGGAGAGAAGGGGGGATGGGGGAGAGAGGGGAGCGATGGGGCAGAGGGGTAGGGAGGAGGGAGTGGGATAGGTGAGAAGAAAGGGGAATGGAAGGGAAATATGGGAGAGAAGGGGGGATGGGGGAGAGAGGGGAGCGATGGGGCATGAGGGGTAGGGAGGAGGGGAGTGGGATAGGTGAGAAGAAAGGGGAATGGAAGGGGAAAGATGGGAGAGAAGGGGGGATGGGGGAGAGAGGGGAGCGATGGGGCAGAGGGGTAGGGAGGAGGGAGGGGGATAGGTGAGAAGAAAGGGGAATGGAAGGGGAAAGATGGGAGAGAAGGGGGGATGGGGGAAGAGGGGAGCGATGGGGCAGAGGGGTAGGGAGGAGGGAGGGGGATAGGTGAGAAGAAAGGGGAATGGAAGGGGAAAGATGGGAGCGAAGGGGGGATGGGGGAGAGAGGGGAGCGATGGGGCAGAGGGGTAGGGAGGAGGGAGGGGGATAGGTGAGAAGAAAGGGGAATGGAAGGGGAAAGATGGGAGAGAAGGGGGGGATGGGGAGAGAGGGGACCGATGGGGCAGAGGGGTAGGGAGGAGGGAGGGGGATAGGTGAGAAGAAAGGGGAATGGAAGGGGAAAGATGGGAGAGAAGGGGGGATGGGGGAGAGAGGGGAGCGATGGGGCAGAGGGGTAGGGAGGATGGGAGGGGGATAGGTGAGAAGAAAGGGGAATGGAAGGGGAAATATGGGAGAGAAGGGGGGATTGGGGGAAGAGAGGGGAGCGATGGGGCAGAGGAGGTAGGGAGGAGGGAGTGGGATAGGTGAGAAGAAAGGGGAATGGAAGGGGAAAGATGGGAGCGAAGGGGTGGGGAGAGAGGGGAGCGATGGGGCAGAGGGGTAGGGAGGAGGGAGGGGGGTAGGTGAGAAGAAAGGGAATGGAAGGGGAAATATGGGAGAGAAGGGGGGATGGCGGAGAGAGAGAGGAAGAACAATGGGGAAGTGGAGAACGGGGGAAGGGGGAGAAGGTGGAGAGCATGTAGGAAGAGAGGGGGATAGAGGGGGGGAATTGGGAAATGGGGGAGAGGGGGGGGGGGGGGGGAGAGGGGAGGGTGATTGAAAGAGGGAAGAGAGGGGAATATCGAGAGGGAAATTGGGGGTAGACACCATTTTAGACAATGGAATAAAGCCATGGGCCACAAATTATAATTATAAACAGAATGATTTATATTTTGACCTTCAAGAAATGTGAAGGTGGGGCCCGGGATCACACAAATGTCTCCACCCCTTCTCCCTTAGCCACCTCATTGTAACTATGTAATTCGATGATTCCTTGACCCATGTTGACCATGGTGATTTCGCCGGGTTTATTCACCGTATTTATCTCCACGATCCCAACGGAAATGTACTTCATTATGACTTTTATTGTAGGGCTGTACCAGAATCAGTACCGGCGATCGCTACGATTAATCACCGCCATAATCCTCTTAGCAAGTACCGTATACCGTGAACTTATATCCCATGATGAATGGAATTGTATCACACAAATATGTTTCAGTTATTTATACATTCATGAAATTGATGTGACTTATTTCATAATCGCTCGATGACCCGGTACAACAAAGCTGTAAACAATCCAATCGGTAAATGACGGTAAAAACCGTTTAATCAAGAGTCACATACAACACTTCTCGCATAGGTCCACGCATTTCTTTCTATAACTAGACCAAATGATGATTCTTAACTGCGAGAAGGTTATACACTTCGCTCAATATTTTCAGCAGTGACAAAGACAAAATGACGCTAACCACTCGACCACGTGTGCTCCAACACATTGTAATATAATACAGAATGATACTCCCACTTCATTTTCGGAACTTTGTCGGGAGTAACAACCGATAGGACTGACAACCACAAACTTTAATCACGAGCCAACAGACCTCACCACTCGCTATAATGAGCTTCCACGCGTAGCTTTCTAATGTAGATATGAAGTAACTAAGTGGACCCAACGCCTTGCTTTACGTTTATAAACTATACATTCAATGTGTATTTATTAACCGATTGCCTACGGAACTTGATGGGTCCTGTATTAACTCTAAGGGGATTGCAACATCTAGTAGGGAACAGGTTAACACATTGCCTACGGGAACTTGGTGGGTCCTGTATTAACTCTAAGGGGATTGCAACATCTAGAAGGGAACAGTGTTAATATTCCTTTTATATCTGTATGGCATGTATGCACGTATTTTAGAAACGTAGCATATGCGCACGCAAGAATTAACTTACGACAATGTTATTAAAACATACCTGTCATGTATACGCATAGATATGCACAGACATACGTAACATTTAACAATGTTAAGGTAAACACATACACACGCAGAAAATGATAAATCGATTACTATTTATATGATTGTAATGAATGTTCATTTGCAAAAAAAAAAAAAAAAAAAAAGATTCATAGTACTCTTTATATTTGAAGAGGGAAGAACAATGGCTTAAGGACGTTCCCCAGTTATGTTTGTGCGCATCCGAACTGCGCAGTTGGTCAGATGAAGTGCGCAAATTCATACGCGCGTTTATCAATGACGTATGAATGGCTTTTTCGCGTGTCTAATTGTGACGTATGAATATATGTTTACGCACTTCTGCTATACGCGCAAATGGCCCTTCATGGTTTGAAAATGTTTGATGAGTAATTTGAGATTCAATCCATTGGTCTTCTTCACTGAAAAAGACGGAGTAATATGTATGTTTTTGTTAATTTATGTTTTTGCTCTGGATAGTATGTATAATAATAATAATATTGACTGGCTTGTTCTTTCGTGATATATCAGAAATATTGCATTCGCTAGGATCATATTGCACTCGTCTTCGACTCGTACAATATGATCCTAGCGAATGCAATATTTCTGATATACCACTCAAGGCCAGTCAATATTATATAAAGTAACTGATGGAGGTCCTCGTGTGACCAGACGAAAGCAAATTGTGTAAGAATTTGGTGTGGAGTACCTGAAGTCCTCATAAAGATACTGACAGGAATACATCATAACCCATTCACAATTTTGCATTTCAAGGTTTCGTGTGAGGAAAACAACTGTACATTGAATTGCAACAAATTTGGGCACAAATTGTGCAGATATTTTTTTCTCTTACTTTTGACTCGTGTTAAACATTTTCACTGATACTAAGCATGATTCGTCCAAGTATTGTTTTTACACTGTGAAACTATCAGTGGGTTAATTACCCCTGTTTCAGGGTTCTGTTTTTTTTCTCTATGTTTCATTCTTTTTTGGGACGCAAAGTACATCGCGACAGTTTACAGCATATCAACCACTGTAACAACAAACAAATGCAATCTACAATCAACACTATTATAGATCAAGAATAATTTTTTCATCGGGAGGCAGACTAATATGTTACAACTCCCCTTTCCTGATTTGTCTTCCTCCAGTAGGCCCACTCTGGCGGTACTGGTGGGGGGTCATGGGGGGGGGGGGGCGCTTGACCCCCAAATAAATTTAAATCATGGCTTTTCTCTAATTCGATAACAGGGAATGAAAGAAAAGAGTATTTCTTTAGACAAGAAAACTCAGATTTTACTACATGTCAAGTCAAATTTCCTTCCCCAGTATGCACCAGATTGCATAATTTCAACTAAAACATTGCAAAAGCACCTTTACCATGCACCCACCTACCATCACACCCTCCCCATTCACCCTTCCCCCTCTCGGTTATCGTTTCGCTCCCTCGGGAATCGGTCTTGTATGCGTCTGGAATACAATATTCATGTTGTTTTGTCATAAAATAATGCTTTTGATGCACTGTTTGAACTGAATATGTCACTTTGCGAATATTAGTTTGGGGGTGCATTTTTGTTTTTCTTCATGAATCAATCATAACCTCGTCTGGTTAAGAATCATGACGATGATGACGCACTAACGCACATTATAGTACATCACGTCAAGTCAGAATTTCCTTTACAGGTATGCACCAGATTGCAGTTTCAAGTCCAAAAATGCAAAAGCTCCTACCCTGGGAGGGGGGGACACCCCGGGGGCGGGGGGGGGGGGGGGGGGGGGGGGGGAGGGGGGGGGGGTACTCACGTATATGGGTATGTGCCGCTGGGAAGGGTGACTTTTTCAAGAAAGATCCTTAGACATGGGGTCCCCTTTTAAAAAAAAACCTTAGACACCGGTCCCTTTTTTCATTTATTCCTTTCCCCTCTTTTCTCCCTCATTTTCTCCGAATTTTGGGATTTGCCAATGTGAAATTGCTAAAAATGTTCAGCTCGCTCCGCTTGCTCGCATACATAGTATTTCACAACGTCGGGTGTTTATAATTATATTACCCTTCATAACTTCATATCATAAGTAATAAAACGAATATACCCATACAATAATATTGAAACAAATTGCAATTTTCCGCTGTGAAATTGCCTAAAAATTTCAAGCTCAGCTCCGCTCGCTCGCCCAAACATAATATTTCACAAGCTCGGGTGTATAAACCCTTCATAACGCCATATCGTAAGTAATAAAAACGAATATACCCATACAATATATTGAAATAATGGCAATTTTTCCGCTGTGATATTGCTAAAATTGTCAAGCTCGCACCGGTCGCTCGCATTATTCATATTTATGCAAACTATATACCGTACCATAATTGAAGATATATTCACTGTTTTTTCAATCATTTGAAAATTTGAGAATTTCACCTCCGATATTCTAGTGTAAAAAATTGCCAAAAGCCTCCTTGGTGTGGGAGGGGGGACACCCCCTCCCCCACCCCCCCCCCGCTCAGGTCGCTTCGCGCCTCCGGACTTGGTCGCTTCGCTCTCCTCTTAATATCCGGTGGTGATGCGGATTTTGTTCAGCCCCCAACAAGTTTTTTGCTCATTACGCCACTGAGTAGGCCTATCACTTTTTCCACAATTATGTCAAGTTTGGCGAAAGAACCTGTCCGGCGGTGTGGAGTTTAACACACAAAATACCACATGGGGGCGCTGCAAGTAAAACACACAAAAAAAAAACACCAACACATGGACCGTCCTTTGTGAATATTTCCCCACCCTATCACGGCAATTTCGGCAAGTTTGTGAAAGTGACATGGGTTTTGAATGTACAACATAGGTTTTATGAACCCCACCCCATCATTGCATCCCTGGATAGGTTCCCGACCAGATTTTTGGGTCTTACGATGTTTTCTGCCGCATGGGGCGCTGCTAGCACAAAATGGAGCACACGAACCCCCCATTTGTATCAGTTTAGTTTTCTGTATTCAGTAGCCCTTTCTCTATAATTTTGGCAAGTTTCGTAAAAGTGACATGGGTTTTGAATGTACAGCATAAGTTTTATGAACCCACACCCATCAGTGCATCACTGGATAGGTTCCAGACCAGATTTTGTGGTCTTACGATGTTTTCTGCCGCATGGGGGGGCGCTGCCAGCACAAAAAACGAGCCACACGAACCCCCCATTTTTATAGTTTTTCTGTATTCAGTAGCCCTTTCTCTATAATTTTGGCAAGTTTCGTAAAAGTGACATGGGTTTTGAAATGTACAGCATAAGTTTTATGAACTTTGCCCATTATCCCACCCCTAACAGAAAACGTCCATGAGAAGGATTTTTAGGATATTGGTGTTTTTCCTGCCGAGCGTGAGGGCGCTGCTAGCAAGATTGAGAGCATACACCCCCAACTTTAAATTTTTTTTTCCTCGTTTTGGATACCTTTCTCTACAATTCTCCCAAGTTTGAAGAAATTTACGTGGATTTTGAAAGAATTATGGGGATTTAAGTTTGCTATTGGACATTTTGTTGCCATATCATTGGCCTTGATCCTGTAACGCTATCATTCTATACCGGACGTCAGATTGCCATATTCTTCAGAGGTCCCGTAGTAGAGAAAACAAGCACACGAACCTATGGTTTTATTTGCATATTTGGGCTTCGGATGGGTCAAAGTTACGGTAGGGAAAGTTTGAAGAAACTGACATGGACTTCACTTTAACTGGGAACGTCCTTAACAAGGAATTGGACAACCATGACACGGGGGTGAAATGGGGAGCGTAATGTACACAAACATCACCATGTGTCACAGACCAATTAGTCTAACGTTCCATCTCTTATCATTTTAGTTGGGTGGGGCGTTCCCCGACCACGCCATGAAGGATTATTTTTTAGGAACAAAATAATTACGGGG
>JBAMJV010004287.1:0-155823 GCA_037951105.1 Echinarachnius parma
CCTCACGGAACTCTGAAATGGGGGTCTGAAGAGCTGACTACAAGCACAAAATATAGGGTCTTTGGAGCTACAAAAACCCTGAAACGGAAGTTAAGGGGTCTAAGGAGCAGACTAAAACTACAAAAAAACACAGACATGGAGCTACCAAAGACCTACGGAAACCCTCAAAAAGGCTCAAATGGTGGTCCAAGGAGCCAAACTAGAAGAGAAAAATGGACTTGGCGCTAGTCAAATACATAGCCAAGTCATTCCGGGGGACTATGGAGCCGAACTACAAGAAGAATAATGGACTTGGCGCTACTCAACTACCTAGCCAAGTCATTCCGGGGGTCTATGGAGCGGCAATTTTTGAAAATCGGGTATCTTTAGAGCTGCGATTGGGTGTGAAAAAGGGGTTCTTTTAAGCGGCACATACCCGTCTTACATTATACATGAGTGCCCCCCCCCCCCCCCCCCCCGGGTTTAAGGGCCAAAACCACTATCTCGGCACAATTGGTGAAAAATTGTGTCGCCAGTGATCCTGCTCTCCTAGAGAAGAGATTTAACTTTACACCGTAAAAGTTACCATAAATTTAAAGCGATTGAAAGTGAAATAAACAAATGACAGGGGATAGAATAATATGGCTGAGGTACCAAAAATCCCCTGTCGTCAAGACAAAATCGTTCAGTTTTTGCAGTTTTGTACAGATATAAGAGTCAGAACAAGTGTGGTTTCATGACAGCAGCACAGTGTTCTATGAAACATAATAAAAGTTTTAATGATCCCACTTCATTTAAAATTTTGATGCCCATTGGAAATGTGTCGCCAAATCTACTGAAACATACGTTACTGTTATTCTACTAAATAATAAGATATGCTTGGATGCTGACATCTGTACAGTTATCTTATTTTTCTAATCGATTGAAGGCCACGATGTACATGTAACTTACGTGATGGAATTACCATGCATACAAAAATGTTTGTAGGATATAATTTAGGGCAGGTCCAAGCTATTTGACTTGTGACGTACGCGACATTCACAGCTTTTAATTGATTATTACTAAGAGGAAGAAGCTGCTAATTAATATGCAGCGTGACATACGGGACCAGAGAAATATTGACTTTTTTGGAAAATTATGTACTGTATCATGAAAAGGTTAACCTTTTATTTTTCAAGATATTAACGTTTTTACCAAGAATTCACACAATTTATCGGTCAAGATTGTGCCCCCATAGAGTCTGTACAGGAAACGCCAAATTTTCTTTGTTTGTGTTGATTTAATTAAAAAATTATTTGGCAAAGACACTTTTCAATCATTTGACATTTAAGTTCAATGTGTAAGCTTTCATTTGATACCAAAATTGAAGTTATACATGTAGTTTTGACAAAGTTATTAACGTTTTAAGAAAAATTGTGCTTTGAGAGTCATTTCCCCATAGACTTTGTACACGGGCGCCGCTTCCTGCTCCACCCTCCAGCTTTAACCTTCAAACGGCTGTATCTCGATCTTAAATAGAGGTATACCTTTGGAACTTTGCAGAATGATAGCATTTTGATAGCCCTTTCAAATGATACAAAATTTGTTAAGAAGGGATTTTTGGTTTTGAAAATATGAAGTAAAATGCAAAAAAAAAATCCCCAAAATGTAACGGCTCCACCCTATTTGGAGGCGAGTTCATGACACACGACCATATGCATTCAGTAAACATTCAAGTACACACTACAAAAAAATTAATTCATTCACAACTTTTTTTCCCATGATAATTAATGAAAGATAATAGGTATGCGCGTGACGTACGGGACATTTTTTTCCACACTAAAGCTATGTAATTTTTCTATTTTAATTTCATAACCATTCATTTTATTTTGCAATATATTTGTTCTTTTTGTATAAATCTAATATTCTGATGAAATAAAAATAAAAAATACTTCTACAAAAAATTACGATAAGACTTTAAAAAAATGTTAATTAATTAAGCTACATGTAATTAATTCAAACTATTTTATCTGGCATCAATATGTGTAGGTTACATTCTTCTGATGTAAATTACTTTTAAATTTGCCAAAAAAGAGATAAATATGATTAAAAACAGAATCATCGAAAATGGGGCACTTACATGAAATCCTATACATGGGACTGTTCAGAAGAATAAGTGATAATATTTTGTGCCTTTTTAGCACTTTCTTACAGTTTTTGAACCTGTTTGGAAGGTCTTGGTGTACTTAACCACTGTACTACTGTCTCTCCTTCATTCACATGCAATTTATCTACTGAAATTGATTGTCTAGTATTTTAGATAATTAATTAAAGGTAATTTTAAGATATTTCAAATTTCCCCCTCAAGACATATTTTCATGAAAATAAAGCTGTATCACGAAGTACGAAATGGAAAACATGAATTCTTTTTAGAGATGGCTCCTGAAGGTAAGACCTATCTAGATTCTGAACTTCTGGAGAGCATCTATAAGCATGTATTCTTCTGATGATCAGCGGTTAAAACAACAAAATAATTTTAACCTGCCTTGCCATTGCTTTAACACTGAAAATGTCCCGTACGTCACATTTGTTAATTAGCTAATAAAATTAAAACGAAAAATGTTTTTTTCATCAAACTTGGCTAGCAGGTCAGGAGTATGATAAATTAGAACTTCACAGAATATGAAAGAAAAAAATCAAATGTTTCATACTGAAATATTTAAAAATGTGCTCATTTTTGTGACATACGGGACATAGCATTTTGGACATGCCCTAATTAGCATAATCAATTAATTTTGAAACTTAAAAATTTGATCAACTATTGCTAGTAATTAGTTTTACCATATTTGAAAGTAATGCTTCATTGATTAAATAAATATTAGAAATAAAAGTGTAATGTCCCGTACGTCACACTAATATTTGAAATATCCCCTCCCCCACTCCAGGCATAATACATAATACAATCATCTTTGCCGCAAGATGGCGAGATTGTATAATCGTGTACAGAGCGAGTGAGAAAAAGAGTGTCGATGGTCAGTGCAGTGGGCTGTGCAAACAAACTCGCCTCCGGTAATACATGCACGTACTGGCATGCACTGCAATCCCTGCATGCATGGGCATCGCTCGCTCGCTCAGCTGTGTACATAACACACGCACGTGGGCTCTATCAACAACTGAAATTCGCTACTATTACACTACGATTGCGTTGTCAATTTTAGACGTACAGATCATATCGATCATTGGCGTAATGATACAATTTATATTGATCTAAATCTGGATAATTTGGGAATTTTTAAACTTAAAATATGTTTCTTAATATATATCTTGCTTTATCAACTCCGTTTTATATTCGTTAAACAAAGTCCTGGTGGTAAATCGGTAGTGGATGCTCGGCGCCTTAACTTTAGCAACCGCATTGCTGACTATCCCTTTTCTTCGATGTGGAGGACGACCACGGGGTGGGGGCGACTGGGGACTGCCTCGAGGTCCTCCGCAAAATGTATATCCTTCGATCCCGACGGTCGGGGAGTCGCCAAAATCTCGGGGTGAGGATATCGCGAGTGGGACACGATTCGGGGGGTTGAAGCTTACCGTGTCGAAGGGGGTTGAGATGATTCCGAGGCGTGTATACGTTTGCAACTACTCTATAGGCGCAGCGAATTGAACCTTACGACTATTACACTACGATTACAAAGCACTTGCGTTGTCAATTTAAGACCTACAGATCATATCGAACATTTGTATAATAATAATTTTTGTATTTATCTAAATCGGTGTTAGTTTGCCACTTGTAAACTTAAAAACTGTTTCTCGATATATATCTTGCTTTATCAACTCCGTTTTATATTCGTTAAACAAAGTCCTGGTGGTAAATCGGTAGTCGATGCTCGGCGCCTTAACTTTAGCAACCGCATTGCTGACTATCCCTTTTCTTCGATCTGGAGGACGACCACGGGGTGGGGGCGACTGGGGACCGCTTCGAGGTCCTCCGCAAAATGTATATCCTTCGATCCCGACGGTCGGGGAATTTGCCAAAATCTCGGGGTGAGGATATCTCGAGTGGGACACGATTCGGGGGGTTGAAGCTTACCGTATTAATATAATAGATGCCGTGGTGTCTAATATTTGGCTTAAAGCCTAGAGGCTAGAGGCTATTTAAAGTAAAAAATAAAGGTACACTTGAGTATTGGTATTTACTGTGTCCTATTACCGGATACTGATAGTTTGACGGCACAAAACAAACATGATTAGATGCATAAAATCAAATTGGAAATTATACGAGCAGCTGCATAAACTCATAAGGAACACATTTGATGCAAAATATCTTCAAGAATTTATATAAATAAAACAAATGGCTAAAACAAATGATTTTTAAAAGAGCACCCTCGTCCTGAGTTGGTTGTAACAACTCTTTTTTAATGATAACAGCAGGGGGGGGGGGGTATTCTGAAAGCTCATTTAACTTTTCATTTAAATTTGCACTTAAGTCTACGAGTTAATTGCACGCTGATTGAGTGGAAAATCTGTATTCTGAATGCTCAATCAGCGCTCAATTAACTTCTGCGCGACTATCTTAAGCTCCTCCCACCTCATTAATATTCCCTCAAATTAAATGGGCTGTTACAAGATTTATAAGCGTACTAACGCGCATTAGAAATTCTAGCGTTAGAAATCAACAATAATATTTGTTTTCACTGTGATATTTTTAAAATGATTTTTAACTGTAATTATGCCTCCGCAACGAAGTAGCCGGAGGCATTATGTTTTCGGGTTGTCCGTCCGTCCGTACGCCCCGTTCTCGTGATCGCGTGATCTCAAGAACTGATTGACGGATTTTCACCAAACTTAGGTCATGTATGTATCTTGGGGGGCTAATGATCTGATTAGATTTTGGGGTCATGAGGTCAAAGGTCAAAGAGCTCATTATATATGCAAAAATAGCTCGTGATCGCGTTATCTCAAGAAGGGATTGACAGATTCTGAACAAACTTGGTACATGTATGTATCTTGGGGGACCGATGATCTGATTAGATTTTGGGGTCATGAGGTCAAAGGTCACAGAGCTCATTATATATATGCAAAAATAGCTCGTGATCGCGTTATCTCAATAACGGATTGACGGATTCTGACCAAACTTGGTACATGTATGTATCTTGGGGGGCCAATGATCTGATTAGATTTTGGGGTCATGAGGTCAAAGGTCAAAGGTCACAGCTCATTATATATGCAAAAATAGCTCGTGATCGCGTTATCTCAAGAACGGATTGACAGATTCTGACCAAACTTGGTACATGTATGTATCTTGGGGGGCCGATGATCTTATTAGATTTTGGGGTCATGAGGTCAAAGGTCAAAGGTCACAGAGCTCATTATATATGCAAAAATAGCTAGTGATCGTGTTATCTCAAGAACGGATTGCAGGATTCTGACCAAATTTGGTACATGTATGTATTTTGGGGGGCCAATGATCTGATTAGATTTTGGGGTCATGAGGTCAAAGGTCAAAGGTCACAGAGCTCATTATATATGCAAAAATAGCTCGTGATCGCGTTATCTCAAGAACGGATTGAAGGATTCTGACCAAATTTGGTACATGTATGTATTTTGGGGGGCTAATGATCTGATTAGATTTTGGGGTCATGAGGTCAAAGGTCAAAGGTCACAGAGCTCATTATATGCAAAAATAGCTCGCGATCGCATTATCTCAAGAAGGGATTGACAGATTTTGACCAAACTTGGTACATGTATGTATCTTGGGGGGCCGATGATCTTATTAGATTTTGGGGTCATGAGGGCAAAGGTCAAGGTCACTTATAGCTCATAATTGTGATACGTCAAGATCTAAAAGACAGAGTACCATCAAAATTGAGTTGACAGAATTAATTCAGTGTACATGTTGATTTGGGCTCGATATAAATAAATTGCGTAATGGCGGAGGCATCATTTTCGACTGCGCGCAGTCGAAGATCCATCTAGTTTTCATAATGCCTTTTAATTGATTACTACCTGCATATTCATTGTATTACACTTTTGATTGAAGAAAATATTACTTTGTAAATATTGTATACAATAATGTTATGTTATACTTTGTAAATATTATATAATTTATATATATGTTACTTTATTCAACAAGACTTTTCCTGTAATATTATCTTCAATGCCATTGTCCAGGATGAAAATATATTTATAAAAGTCATTTCATTTTCATCATAATTTCAAGTCAATTTAGCAGTACTATGAAATTAATCGACATATATTTGTAACTATAGAAAATTGAATGATGAACATTTGCATTTTTCTGTCATTAAAATTAAGAGTCGTATACAGCCTAGCTTTCGATCCTAGCAGAATCTTCGTCAGGGCACAAATGACAGTTACTACAGAAAAAACACAGAATATATACCAACATAAACACATGTATGGAAGGGGGGCTGGAAAGAGGAAAGGAGGCGGAGACACAAACCAATAAAAGCAACTGTGAGTGGGTGAGTGTCAGGACTGCTTGACCAATCAGGTCAAACAGGCATGGGAGGGGCCTTAAGTGGCTGCAGTCCAAGAAAATGTGATGAGAGTGTAAGGCTTAGAGAAGAATGGAGGTAGGGAGGATCAAAGAAATAAATCAAGAAATAGAAAGAGACATGTGAACAAAAGACAGTTGATGAGGTGTGAGAGTGCACTGGGGCACTGAGAGGGGAGGAACAATAGAGGGGATTATGAGTGTAGGGGATGGGAGCGAGAGGATTAGGACAAAGAAAGTGAAGTGAAGTTAAATTGAAATTAAATTGATATCATATGATACGTTCTTTCAACAAATTCTTTTGTATGCAGAATATTTGGTTATAACTTCATTTTATGAAACCATGTACCCTAGCCCCCATGATAAAATCATCAGATTCTAACTTTACGCTGTTTTATAAAGGACAAATTTAATATAAAAAGTAAACATAAACAAGTCAACATTGTTTGCCAGTTGTGATACTTATATCATTAAAATGCCTACAATATTTGTCCATCTCATAGATGTAGTGTGTATTTACTAAAACGGTTAAAGTGATCCGTGTAAAGTGTCAGATATTGCACAAACTGACATTTGAGACTTCAATCCTATATCAATATCATTGTAAAATAGAATTGAAAGATTTGTGAAAGTTTGAAAGAAAACGAACACTGTTTACCTAGTGAAAAAACGAATATTGAGTTCATATTTTATCACCGAATACTGATGGTCTGTTTTAGATTTGTTGCAGTAATATTCATCCGTTTGATCTTGACGATATCCGCACCCATGTATACAGCTACAGCCGGTACGGAATTCATGGAATTTGCGCACGCTAGGCTCAAAGTTCAGTGGGTCGGGAAAATTTCTCACGAGCGCTGGCAGGACTTGTTCAGCGACGACAATTGTACTTTTTATCAAAACCGTTAGCTAACGTTTTTGAAATAATGATTTTCAATGATAATTATCTTCATACTAAAGGGACATTTGAAAAAACCGAACCCTATTTTATTCTTCTCTTACCATAAGCTAAACAACATGGCAGAAAAGAAACGAGGAAGCTCCAAGTATTTTTCGTGGAGTTAGACACTTTACCTGTGTCACTTTAAAATTATGAATTTATCCCTAGAAGCAATTAATGTACATGGGCCTACTACATGTACTGTATTGTTTTAATAGCATTTTCTTTCTTTATAAAAATCTATACTTCTTTATAAAAATCTATACAATTCTTGAATAATGTGAAGCAAATGTAAAATAAACTATTATGCAATAGAGGCATACACACTGATATGTATTTTAAAGGAAAGAAGATGACTACCATGATATACCATCATTATGCTTACAAGTTAAAAAGTAGTGATGATCTATCACAAAGTGTTACTGTATTATGCTGAAATGATATGGATTAATAGACTCTTTAATTATGATATGAATCCATGTTGTCTAATGCAATCCTATGGTATGCGTCATTACGTGCGAGAAAAAACCCAGCCATGCTAAGATTCGAGTTCGTGGTTCAATACTCCCGCCCGGTGCTAGTTATGAGAGGTCTATAGTGCTTTTAGATTTTTCATTATCTTCAGACTTAATTGACCGCTAATCAAAGGGGTACAATTTTTTGTGAGGTAAATAGTAATACAAAACTGAGTGTCGAATTTGAAAGAACATGCAATTTCAATTGGTCAAAATCGGTTCAGAAATAGCTGAAATATCAATAAATATATCCGATCGAATTAAATTGGGGCCCCAAATTTATTCGATTATTAATTATTATTATTTTGTTAATGCTTACACTTTTCAAAAATTGTCAAAAGCGGTTTCTAAATAGTTGTTGATGATCTCTCAATTTAATTGGGTTGGCCAGTGCGAGTGTCGAGCCCTGGTTTAATAACTCTAGTCTTAACATGGTTTGTTCCCAGGTGGTGAAGATGGTGCTGGTTCTTCAGCAGCTGTTGCCCCACCAGGCAGCCCGGGAACGGGCCCGTACAAGTGCGACATCGCAGAGTGCGCAAAGGAGTTTGCACGTTGGAAGGAGCTCAAGCGGCACCGGCGGAGCCACGCCAGTGACAAGCCGCACCGCTGCACCCAATGCAGCCTCTCATTCAACATGGAATTCAACCTGACCCTACACAGGGCTACCCACAATGCTGACAGCCTGGAGTGCCCCGAGTGCCACAAGAAGTTCTCCAGGGTTGCCAGTCTTAAGTCGCACATCATCGTCCACCAGAAGGATGAGACACTTATCTGTCCAGAGTGTGGGGATGAGTTTGGATTACAGGTATTTAAAGACATTTGTTCAAATTTATGAATGGAAGTTGATTATAAAAATTTTTGAAGTTGCATATAATTTCCCACCTGAGATTGATAAATAATAAGAAGAAGAATATCAAGCATTCATAAAGCGCCATCTATGTAGGTAGCCTATTCCAAGGCACATAATGAAAGAAAGAAATAGCAAAAGAGTTTCAATCCCAAAATTATATTTGTTACTGTGAAATACTTCATACCTATATCTGCACCTACCTAACAGTATCATATAGCTAGCAAAGAAATCAATTCATATTTCTTATGTTTGCCATATCTGTTTGTCTTTCATTTGCAGAAAAACTTGGATGAACATCTGCAGGGGCATGCAGTTGAAATCAAGGAGCCCAAAGAGCATCTGTGCAGGAACTGTGAAGAGAAGTTCCCCATGCATTATATGCTGAAGGAGCACATGCGACAAAAGCACAAACCAAAGTTCAGGTATTTAGTTACTGTACCTATTGCTCAACCCTAATATACATTATGTCTCTAAAAGAATGGTACAGTTGGAAAATATTTGTTTACAGTATGAAGATAATTTGAAATGTATACATATCTGGTATCATTTTAAAGAAGAATAATCAGGCTTCCCGATGATTTTCATTTCAGCTTAATTGGGTTGGTAAGTCGTGAGATATGGTCGTTTGTATGCAATAAATCAAAATCCACTTTGTGTCAATTTACGTTCTATGCATTACCTGACTTACCAAAATGTAATAATTTCAGAGCAAAAAACGTGTAGAATGTGTTTTGATTTTTATTCAATTGGCTAAATATGATGCTTAAATATGTAGTTTCCATTGCATGAAATCCATATTAATGGATTGCATGCAGTTTGTTGAATCAACAGAGGCATTACAAAATCTTCAAAGGCTTGCCTTCTCATTCTGAAGTAGTGTTTGATCAATAATGTGTAGTATTGCAATTTGCGAGTCTTTACTACAATTATTTAATAATTAATTTCAGTAACAGTATCAAGGCAAAAGCCTTTGAGTTTTGCTACACCATTAGGAACTGTCAAAATTGCTAGGAATATGAGGCGATCAGAAGGGGTCTGATCGCTATTCACAAGGACCGCTATTCATAATTTGAGAAGAGGGTCATTATTCATGAGGGTCGCTATTCATAAACGAAGAAGAGGGTCGCTATTCATTATACAAAATCGGGGTCCCTATTCATAGGGGTCCCTTTTCATAATACGATAGTCGATATTCATAATTGAGAAGAGGGTCGCAAATCATAATACAAGAAGAGGGTCGCTATTCATAATGCGAAAAGAGGGTCGCTATTCATGATACAAGAAGAGGGTCGTTATTCATAATATTCATGAGCATAGGGTCGCTATTCATAATATTCATGAGCATAGGGTCGCTATTCATAATACGGAATGAGGGTCGCTATTCATAATATGCGAAGAGGATCATTATTCATAATACGAAAAGAGGGTCGCAATTGATAAAAACCAAGCATGGTGGCTTAACGGTTAGAGTGTCCGCCGCCTCATGCACGGGAGGTCCCGGGTTTGAACCCAGACCGGGTCATACCAAAGACTTTTAACAAAAGTTAAAATTTACCGCGTATCGCGTCGCTATTCATAACAAGAGAAGAGGGTCGCTATTTGTTAACAAGAGGAGGGTCACTATTCATGATGTGAGAAGAGGGTCGCTATTAGAGCTGAGTCAAACCGGATATTTTGCATTTCGAATATGAGTCGTGTAAAAACGGTCGGATATCGAATATCCGAAAAAAAAAATTAAAAAAAATAAATAATATATTTTTTTTAATTTTTATTTATTTTTTTAAAAATCACATATAAATATTCTGTCCGTTTTTCAATTAGAATCGGCAGGACAGTGCGATGTTAGTGTACAAACTGCTGTCAAGATGAAAGACTTTGATATCTCATCATAGATTCTGCTAAATTTGGCTCTCACTATAACACTTGTATATTAATCCGCTTAGTACTTTTGGTTTATTATTTGTTTTATTATTTTTGTTATTAGTTTTTTTGTAATTTTTAACTTTTAACTTTAGCAATAGATATTAGATAAGCAGGGTTCAATTTGCCATTTTCTAATCTAATCTATCGAATGGGGAACAGAATTTTTTATTTTTTTTTTTTCCCCGGATATTCGTATCCGAAAATTTGTATTCGGTATCCGACCTTCACGGTCGGATATCGGATATCCGACCGTTTGGACTCAGCTCTAGTCGCTATTGATAAAATGAAATGAGAGTCGCTATTCCTATCATTAAAATTTTGTTATTTTATTGATCACAAGATCCATATTATTTGCCCCGGAGGTGGGGGGCGGGCGGGGGGGAGGGGGGCACGTGGCCCAGAATGATTTACTAAAACATTAGAAAACAAATAAAGAAAAAAAGGTTTGGCCCAATAATGTATGTTCGTTAATAACTACTAAAATACTTGGAGAAAGAAATCAACCCATGAGTATTTAAGGGAAATGCCAGTAGTGGAAAATAACTTTATTGGCCAAACTAATTGATTAGTATTGTTGAAATAGCATAAAAAGGGGCGTGTGGGGAAAAATCCGAACCTTAGTACCGTTAAGTGCAGAAATATAAGTTAAAACGCTTATGAAAGCCGCTGACATTGAGCCTAAATTCACCCTCAGTTTGGCCCGTCTGCGCTGGCCACATAGATACGCTCGTTCGAGCGATTCGCTCGTGCAAATTACCATGTGCGCATTTGCCATAGGATTAACACACGAGGGTGTATATCAACATACAACCATCGGCGAGATATCAATCCACAGTAGATAGCTTTATAATTTACCAAATACATGTATATCAATTAGTAGGCGGTTTCCAGGCAAAATTTGTATCATTCCGTATTAGTAAAAACATATTCTTTCACATGATTGGTAATAAGAGCGTACATTTCATTTTGTGTGTGTGGGGCGTTTCCCACTACTGGCATTTCCCTTTAAAACAAGTATTAAAACAAGTGGAATTTGTCGATGTTTATTGACAAATTTGATCTTTTGATTTAAACATCAAAACAAAAGATTTATTTTTAACAATTTGATTTCTTTATTGTTGTTTTGAGGCACATTTATTAACTCTTTCGTGTCACCAAAAAGAAAAATTTAAAATTTCACTTGATCGAATAGGTAAAGAGAAAAATTGGCATTGGAGCCATGCCATATTTCAATTAAGACTGAAACTTCAAAATGTTATCAGTGCCTACAACAAAATATCCTCTGGTTATAAAGATGGTTTGTAATGAGTGTCTCGATACATACATGTGTCTTTTGTGTAGACCTATACAGTGTGTCCCAGATAAAACGAAACCGGATTTCATGGCAGAAATTTTCTGTCATAATGAATAATTTCTTTCATGAGATATACATGAATGAAAAGCTCTGTTTCTCTTCTTTCATTTGAAGTACAACTTATGACACATAATTCACGCATGACTGAATTAGAACAATGGAAATTGGTGTTACCGAAATGCCATTTGCACGCAGAAATTGCTTTTCATACATGTATATCTTATCAAAGAAATTATTCATTATGACAGAAAAGTTCTGCCACGAAATCCGGTTTGGTTTTTTCTGGGACACTCTGTACATGACTGTGTAGTGCATCCTGAAGAGATTATTCAAACTACATTATAGTAATAAAAGAAATCAAACAATGCAACCAATACCAAATCAAGTCCTCTGGATCTTATAACAATAAGAAATATTTTCTAGATTACTCAATATCTAGTGACATGCACATTTAATGTTCATGTATGATTGAGTGACCCCCGCATCGGCACCCTAAAACATTTCCGACAGTTTAAGACTTAAAAATCATTCAAATTTCTTGAAATTGTACTCACATATTGAGAAAATAGTGCAGATTCCGATGCGATGATCAGATTTGCGATATATTAATTATATTTCGAGATATCGCCTTCGAACGCGCGCGTTGTTTTTTGGCTTCACGAGTTCAAAATGTTTTTAATACCGTCACCCCCTCAACCCTCATTGACAATGCACGCAACTCAAAATGTCTTGTTTATGTTGGCATTATTTATCGTATTTACTCGTAGCGGACGATCTACGCATTATTTCTCCTCAAAATTTCGACCAGTTCAGTTTCTAAGGGTAGCGCGCATCATCTCATGCGCGATTTTTTACAACACGCGCAAAAACAAATATTACGTGGGGTGCCGATATTAAAAACAGTGCCGATGTGTAGTACACCTACCATACTCTTTAATTGTTGGAATATATTAGCTTTTTGAATACAAATCCACATTCATCAAGGTTTCATGAATTGTTAACAACATGTCCTTTCCTGAACAAAATGAAAAGTAAATTTGAATTCCTGTCAATGTGTTTGGCAGTTATTAAAATTTTTATTTTCAATCTCTTTCTGTGAAACTTGAAATAAGTTTTTAAACCAAGGAGGTATCCTTGGTTAGACTCATGTTATATCAAAGCTACATATATGAAGATGATTATTAGGATCTACTGCCTCTCCTGCCTCTCCTGGCACCATATTAATTCATGTAAAGTAGATGTTAACGGAGAAAGACTGAGAAAAACTGAAACAAGCCAAGAAGTTCACCTACTGGGGAGGGACAATCTCACAAACAGAATCATGTTCAGAAGAGGTTCAAAACTGCATTGGAAAGGCCCTTAAACAAATCTGGTCATCAAAGGACATAGGCTACACAACGAAAGTAGAACTATATAAAGTACTTGTACTATCCATCCTCCTCTATGGTGCTGAAACCTGGACCCTCAAAAAGATTGATGCCAATAGACTACATACTTTTGAAATGACATGCCTCAGGAGAATCATCATGGGTGGAACTAGACTCGACAGGCTCAGGAACACATTCATTCGGAACAACCTACATAGAAACAATGAACTATTAAGTCACTACAAAAAGATTGAGACACTTTGGACATGTCAACCGAATGAACCACCAAAGATACCCACAAATACTCAATGGTAGAATACATGTACATGGGAACCGACCAAGAGGAAGACCAGCTAAAAAGTGGACAGATTGGGTAAAAGAGGACTGTGCTACTAGACGCATAAATTCCCTAACTCAAGCCAAAAGATTAACCGCAGACAGGAAGATGTGGCAAGCCATTGTGAAATAGAAGCCATCACACATCCAGGCGATGATGTGGACGGCATTTAAGTCAAGTACATGTAAGTCAAAGATATTAACATGATTTGTTAATCAATACCGTAGAACACCATCGTCAAGCACCCCCCAAGCACCTATACGCATTTTGCTTTTAAAGACGTTTCCATGAGAATCACCTCCATTATTATCCTCATGAATATTCCTCACCATTATTTGCATTCTTGATCAAAGTTTCCCGTTTGGACAGAGAGCGGGCGCTCTTTAAAAGCAAGATGCATATATGTGCTTGGGGGTGCTTGGGGGGTGCTCATTGTCCATGCGTATTGAATTTATTCCTGTGGCAATATTTGTGTTTCAGAAAGATTAAGGGGAATTATTTAATTTTGTTAAAAATGTCTCCTTTTGTGAACAGATCTTATGCTTTGCAGAGACATTTAAATACGTCTGTCATTGTTTTAATAGAAATGTTTGCCTTTTCCAGATGGTTCAACTAATTTGTGCACTGCCTGTACCATAAATTAAAGTAAGAAATGGTTATGTTGTATTTTTCAATTGATCAAGAATTGTTTGTCTTAGTAACAGAAATTTCAGGAGTTTTTGTGCGATTTTAGTGAGGACACATTAGATACTTTTCGAAAATTATCATTTTTTATATGATATTTAACAAATTTGATTTTGACAAATAAACAAATAAAATATGAAAATTTTCGCTCTAGAGGTTTATGCCATTCCAGCAATTACTCTGATTGGAAATATGCTACTGCCTCCATTTTTCGTTTTCTGATGCTTCAAAGTGTGTACATGTAGTTTGAAGAAAAAAATATTTTTATTATGTGAAACTACTTTGAATTTTTTACCATTTTGGGACATTTTGTGAAATCTTTCCCGTGAAAATGCCCTTTTCGTAATTATGAATAACGACCTTCTTCGTATGTTATGAATAGCGACCCTCTTTTCATATTATGAATAGCAACCCCCATTCTGTATTTGGAATAACGACCCTCTACTCATATTATGAATAGCGAACCTCATTTTGTATTATCAATAGTGCATGACCCTCTTCACGTCTATGAATAGCAGTCCTTATGAGTAATGACCCTCAATGTGAATTATGAATAGCGACCCTCATCTCACATTATGAATAGCGGTCCTTATGAATTATGGTCCTTATTTTGCATTTATGAATATTGACCCCTTTTGCGTTTTATGCATAGCGGTCCTTCACATATACAGGGTGGCCCCCAAAAAACGGAACGGGGCACTTCCCAAAATTAAGTAACACAACTATTACATGTATGTTCATCGGATAGGGTGTATTTTCCAATGAAAAACGATACCACGATCAGTATTTTTGGTTGTGTGGTTTTTGTTTTATGGCGCTCTGAGTAACACCATGTCAGGTTCCAATTTTTGTCAATTTTTACCAAGTCAGTGCTTGATAAATCGCACTTCATGCTAGTCATAGCGTCGAGCAACCATGCCAATTCTCTCGGCACACGGATGAGTGCACACTAACAATAGCGCGCGTATTGCTCGTTGTTCGAATGCTATGACATGCAGTAAGTGTGGTTTATCAGGCACTGTCTTGGTAAACATTGACAAAAATGGGAACCTGACATGGTGTCACTCAGAGCGCCCTAAAACAAAAACTACAAGACCAAAATTACTGATCTTGGTATTGTTTTTCATTGGAAAAGACACCCTATCCGATGGACATAATCATTATGTTGCTATATTTTGGGAAGTGCCCCGTTCCGTTTTTTGGGGGGCCACCCTGTATAGGACGTTACACATTATGGATAGTGCTCAGTCTTTATCAGAATCCTGTAGTAAGGTCAATTCGGAAGAACACTATCCAGAAATCTTAGTTTTAAGGAGAACTTATCATATTTAACCATCGTTATACCTTCCAACATCGGCAGTGACAAATCTTATCGTACTCCAGCCAGTATTTTATCGTTATTATATCTTAATTCTTGGAGAAGACCAAATGTGTGCAAAAAAGCATGGATACTGCCATTGATGTTTATGAAACTCGGATCACTCTAATATGTGACATCAAACCCGAACTAACTCTTTTTGTTGGCATGTTTTGCCTTGTGTTTGTGCACAAAACATGTTTTGCCTTGTGTTTGTGCACAAAACATGTTTTGCCTTGTGTTTGTGCACAAAACCTGCGAGCTGTGAGAGCTAACAAAAAGAGGCCGAGCTTGTTTGTTTCGGGTTTGACGTAACATTTCAGCGCGAACAATTACAAATCTGGGTTTCAAAAAATACAATGGCAGCTTCCACACTATACGTGATGAATGGGATTAGCCCATACAGCGAGTGACTTTGAATGATGCTCCTCCTTTGTTCAGAGGTCAAACATTGGACATATTTACATGAAATTATGTTTTAATGTATAGAGAACTTAATCAAAGGTAAATAGATGATGGGGAAACTTTCCTTTTAAAGAATGAATGCAGTGCTCGTAATTTGGGCTTGATATACAAATCATGCGATGGCGAAGGCATCATTTTTGACTGTGCGCAGTCGAAGATCCATCTAGTTATAGAATAAACATGTTTTCATGTACTAATGCACTACAGTATCAATAATCATTATTCATCCCAAACTGCCTTGATTTTTCTGCAGGTCTGCAATAATGAACACAAAATTCACCCGTCGTGTCTTGGATAGATCACGTTTCCATCATGGCTGTACATTCTGTGGGAAGTCTTTCCCCAAACCGAGCCAACTAGAGAGACATATTCGCATTCACACTGGTAAGTGATAACACACTGCAATTCTGTCTCAGCCAGTAAAAAAACAGAAGAGAAAATTAAACAGTACATACGTTGGATCCATATGAACCAGTAGAAAGGCTTAACATGATCCATTAACTTTGTCAAATTCAACCAAAATCACTTGGAGCTTGCAGCCTTGCATACTTCTCAACCTTGTCGTTTGCCTTATGGTAACAGAAGAATGAAATGGATTTTAATTTTTGTCGAGCCCACCATAGGTGGAGGGAGACTAAGGGATCCAAATTGCGTCCGTCGTCCGTCCGTCCGACCGAGACGCTTATACAAATTTGAATAACTTTCCAACTTTACATCTGTTTGTAACCAAACTTGATTGGTACATACCCTACATTGGCCTACATGATATTCTGGGGTCAAAGGTCACATAAGTAGGTCAAAGGTCAAATGGGGTAAAATGTGAAAGTTTACCTGTAAGAGTCTATTAGGGTGGATAACTTTCCAACCCTGCATCTGTTTGTAACCAAACTTGATTGGTAGATGCCCTACATTGGCCTCCATAATATTGTGGGGTCAAAGGTCACAGAAGTACGTCAAAGGTCAAATAGGGTCAAATATGAAAGTTTACCTGTAAGAGTCTATTAGGGTTGATAACTTTCCAACACTGCATCCATTTGTAACCAAACTTGATTGGTAGATGCTCTATATTGGCCTCCATGATATTCTGGGGTCAAAGGTCAAATGAGGTCCAATGTGAAAGTTTACCTGCAAGAGTATTAGGGTTGATAACTTTCCAACCCTGCATCTGTTTGTAACCAAACTTGATTGGTACTAGGTGCCGTATATTGGCCTCCATGATATATTGGGATCAAAGGTCACATACATGTAAGTAGGTCAAAGGTCAAATGAGGTCCAATGTTGCATGAATGCGCGCAAGTGTGCGAGACACTTTACAGCTATCGCCTTGTTTTAAATATCTCCCTGCAAATAATCGAGGATAAAATCTGACATTAATAGTCACTTGCAAATAAAACAAAGTTGGAAAAAATCTTATATAATGATATTAATGACATGTTGATTTTATTGTTAAATTTTTAACAATATATATTTAGAAAATTATTTGGAAATTCAAGTAACATTAGATTATTTTTTATTTCAATCTGCAGTCATGTTTAATATGTTTTCAACATTAAAGGGGTAGTACAGTTTTGATAAAGCTGAACTTTAGTAACCAAACCTGGACAGTAAGATTAGAAACTAATAGTTATAACTCCACCATGCTCGAAAGGTATACAAAATTACAAACGACTAAGTAAAAAGCCTGTTATCATTTTTTAAAAAGCCATTAAAACACAAGAGGGCGCTCTCTAAAAAGGCATTGGTTCTAAGCTTTTTTCATACAAAATTATGCATGTGATGTTTTATTGAAATCATGATTAAATAAGAGATCATCAACAACTATTAAAAAAACGCTTTTGAAAATTTTTGAAAAAGTGTATGCATTTAAAAAAAATTTTGAAAAATTCATCTAATTATTTGGGCCCCAAATAATTATAAGATCAGATATATTTATTGACATTTCAGCCGTTTCTGGGCCGATTTTGACCAAATAAAGTTTATTCTGCCATTAAAATTGCATGTTCTCTCAAATTCGACACCATTACCTCACAAAAAAAATTGTGATGTGCACTGTTGTGCAGCGCCCTCTCTACCAAAACTAAACTACCCCTTTAAGGAATTATTACCTTCTGATCCAGACAATTTGGCAAAGTTTATAAAGTTGGTTAGTTTGAGTTTTTTATGTGACCAATTAATTAATTATTTCCTTCATTCCTTCAAAGAGTTCAGCAAAGTGGCAGATGGCTGTGACACCAAAGAATGACTTGAAAGAAAATGTGTTGTCATGTTTTGCATACTTTCATAGAGAGTACCCCCTCTAATCTACAAAGTTTTGGGTTTGAATCGACCCATATTACCTACCGCTAAACAAGCCTCCACACTAAAATTTTCCTTACTGGCCCGTTCAAGCAAGTAAAAAAATAACTTTTCAAATTTTACTTGCCCGAACAGAAAGTTTTCTTGCCCATTTACTGCTAGATGAGATTTAAACCTAGAAGGAATATCATACTTGTCCAATAATTTAGTTGCCCGATCCGGCAAAACTAAGACTAAATCAAGATTAGTAATTCTAATTAGTAATTACTAATCAAGATTAGTAATAGACACATGACTAATTGTGAACTTTATGTTACGCTACGTTTATTACAAAAATTAAAAGTGTACGGTAAGTAAATGAGACTATAAAGTCATAACGTCACACTGCGTGCACACACACAAAATGTCAAAGGCCCGCACAAAATAGAAATTACCTAACACTTGTATATTACAGGGCATGTTTCTATGGGAGTATGCAAAATATGCTTACATGATGTTGCAAGCCCTTACCTTATTAAACCAATAATTTATGACTGCTTGTTCCACTCTTCATTTTCACCTTACAGGTGAGAAGCCGTACAAGTGTGCCCACTGTGACAAAGCCTTCAACCAGAATGGGGCTCTAGTTGTCCACATGAGCAAGCACACGGGAAGCAAGCCCTTCACCTGTGAATTCTGCGGCCAGAAGTTTGCCCAGAGAGGTAACTTGAGGGCCCACATTGTCCGGGTCCATGAGATCAACAGTGAGCTCGCGCAGCGGTATGAGTGTCCACAGTGCTGCTGTAACTTCCGCAAGATGAGCAGTCTCAATGCCCACATCAGTCGCTTTCATAATAGTGATGAAGTGTCCAACCCACTGCTGTCCCTCAAGGCAGCATTGTCTGCTCTCCAGGAGGGTGCCGACTGGCTGGACAGCACTGTTGATACTTCAGCATTGGCTGCAGCCTTGGAGCAGTTGATTCTAATGCTGGAGCAGAACATGAATGAAGGAGAAACGCTGAATAGGATACATGAGCTAATGATGGGCAATGATATCATCAATACTGACATACTGCAACAGGCTCTTGAGAACAGTGGAGTTAGTGGTTCTTTGGAGGAGGGGCAGAAGCACGATCAAAACATTCCACTTGTTGCTGAAGATTCTGTATCCCCTGAGACATCACTAGCACCTGTAGCAACCATAAACCAAAGGGTCCAAGAAACTCCAGTAGCTCAAGAAGCCCCTGTCTCCTCTGTAGCCCCAGAAGCAGCAGCTCCTGTGAGTGCACAACTGACCCAGCTCTTCTCTTTTGTGACAGAGATTCTTCAAAGACGTGTTACAATGAAGCAAACTTCCCCAACCGGAGCCAGACTCCACTCATGCAACTACTGCACAAAGACTTTCAAGAAGCCCAGTGATCTGGTTCGTCACACACGAATCCACACCAACGAGAAGCCCTACAGATGTCAACAGTGTGACAAGAGTTTCACTGTGAAGAGCACCTTGATGAGCCACATGAAGACCCATGCAGGAATCAAGGATTATAAGTGTAATGAGTGCAACAAGATGTTTGCAACTCATGGAAGTTTGAAGATACATCTTAGATTGCACACTGGCGCAAAACCTTTTGAATGCCAACACTGCGATAAAAAGTTCAGGACCACAGGACAGCGCAAAGTCCATATGCATGCACATTTCAAGGATCCTGCTCAAAGGAAGGCCAGATCTGCTCAGATGCGGTCCAGAAACATGCCTGATATAGACCTTTCGGACATACCCCTGCAGGAACCCATTCTAATCACAGACACTGGTCTAATCCAGCAGCCACCTAGAAATAGTGGTATGTACAATAGCTACCTCTCTGATGGGCTACATCAAAGCGGACCAACGAATGAAAGACCTTATCATTGCTCTTTTTGCAACAAGTGCTTCAAGAAGTCCAGCCATTTAAAGCAGCATGTTCGTTCTCATACTGGTGAGAGGCCATACCAGTGTGTTACGTGTTTGAGATCATTTATTTCCTCGGGAGTTCTGAGGGCCCATGAAAGAACTCATATTGGTATCAAATCCTACAAGTGTATGATATGTGATTGTTCATTCACTACCAATGGGAGTTTGAAGAGACACATGTCAACTCACACAGATGTTCGTCCATTCATGTGTCCTTATTGCCAAAAGACATTCAAGACTTCAGTAAACTGTAAGAAACACATGAAGATGCACAAACGAGAATTGGCGCTTCAGGCTAAGCAACAAGAAAATGATCCCAACCATGTACAGGAAATTCAGTCTATAGCTGAACAGGCAAGCAATTTAGCTGAGCAGTTGTCCGTTGAAGCATTAGCAATAGCTCAGGGGCAGCTTTCTGTTACTCAAGAGGCTCTTAATGCACAAACTGCTCTGACAGAAGCAAACTTGGCGACTCAAGCCTTGGCACAACAGAACCTGTCACAAGGAAACTTGATAACTGATGGACTTACTCATGAAGCTCTTTCCCAGAATTATGCCCACGCTTTCAGCCAGCAAACATTAGACAGCATCACAAACAGTCAAGGAGATTTAACCGCTGAAAATCAAATAAGCTTGCAGACCCAACAGATTCAGCAGCAGTTAGAAGCAATTACTGGACAGTCTGCTTCATTGTTCTCCCAGCCAACCACCATACATCAAGTGCAAGAAGATCTTGCTCGTACAGGAGGGACTGCAAGTTTGCAAACTAACTCTGGCTCTGTGTTCACTACTGCAGATACCGAAAAGAGAGCATACCCTTGCCACTTCTGCGAGAAGACTTTTAAGAAGTCCAGTCATTTAAAGCAGCACATAAGGTCACACACAGGAGAAAAGCCCTGTAAATGCATGACTTGTGGAAGGAGTTTTGTCTCACCAGGTGTTCTGAAGAACCACATGAGAATCCACACAGGTGTGAAGGGCTTTAGATGCAACATATGTGAATCGTACTTCACGACCAATGGATCTCTCGTCCGCCACATGAATATTCACACCGATCAACGTCCTCATCAGTGCAGTCAGTGTGGCGAGGGATTCCGCAAAGTTATGGACTTGAAACGGCACACAAAAGAGCATGCTGCAGAAAGTGATGAAGAAGAAGAAGAGGGTGAGGATGGGAAACGGCTAAAAACAGTCATTCAGTTCAATGAGGAGGAGGCACAGCAGATTGCTAAGAAGCCACTAGCAAGGAATGCATCTAATTCAGAGAGGATACTTGTCCAGATGGTGAATGATAAGAATCGCGTCAGTGAAGTCTTGAACAAGGAAGAAGAGTTGGAGAGGCGCCCACAATTCCCAAACAAGTGCAACCACTGCACAAAGAGTTTCAAGAAACCATGCGACCTTGTCCGTCACATTAGAACTCATACCGGCGAAAAACCTTTCAAATGTACAGACTGTGAAAGAACATTTGCTGTGAAATCAACCTTGGTGTGTCACATGCGTACCCACAAAGGAGGAAAACAGGAAACATGCCACATCTGCAAGACAACATTTGCCACTGTGGGAAGCTTGAAAGTTCACATGAGACTACACACAGGCGCAAAGCCATTCAAATGTAAGCACTGTAATGAGCGCTTCCGCACTTCGGGGTCAAGGAAACAGCACATGGAAAATCACTTCAAGCCCTCTGCAATCAGAAAGAGAAAGGCAACTGAGAAAGCAGCTGCTAACAAAGAAAACGCAACTTCTGAAGAAGTGGATGTGGCAGAAAGTTCTCAAGCGGAGCTTATGCAGCAGCAAAGTCCTCAAGTGCATGTGCCTGAAACTTCACAGGACTCTATTGTAGCTGAACAGTCTGTGCTGCAAACCATTGCAAGCTCTCAGCAAGCCTCTACAATAGGGAGTCTGCAGGAAGTGCCAGCAAATGATCCAGGGGCACCTACTGTTCTGACTGGTCTAGAACTTCAGCTTAATGGCACAAGTCTTGGACAAAGTCTCCAGATACATGGTTTAGACGGAAGTAACATTACAGTACAGATAGATCCAAGTCTGCTTCAGCAGCTGCAGCAGTTGCAGCAGCATAATGCTGTCACCTTACAAACAGGAGAGTTAAATCTTGGTCAAGCCAGCTTGCAACTTTCTCAGCCTGATGTTTCATCTTTAATTGGAGGCCAAGAAGTTACGTTGCAACAAGGAATCCAGAATGGAATTGATCCACAGACAGGTTTCTTAGTGCAGATGGATCCATCAACTTTGCATCAAGTCCCACAGATGATCAGAATTGACACTGGACTTCCGAACCAACAAGCCATTCATGTCCAAACTCCATCCACTGCAACAAGCACTCAGCAGCAGCAAGTGATTTTACAGAACTCTGGATTGCAGAATATAATGTCCACAATTCAAAATCAGAATGCACTTATTTCAAATGCCATTGGGGTGCCTACACAGCAAAACATTGTCAGTTCAAATTCAGTCGCAACTTTTCTCCAGGGGGGAGATGTACCAATAGCAATGCAAGATGCCTTGAGTCACAATGTTTCACAAACAGAATCTGCCATTGCCAACTCAATGTACACTTTACAGACGTCGGACATTCAGACATCTGACAGAGGCTCTCGTCTGGTTCAGACAGAAACGAGCACTTCTCAATCTGGAGGAACTGGTCTCAACCAGTCATTCCAGTTGAATTTATCAGCTGATCAACTGGCCCTGCACCCCAACATTATCCTTCAGCAACCCAGTGACCAAAGTGCTGTGGACTTTGTAACTTCAACTTCCAATGTAATCCAGCCACAGGAGCAGGTGACCATCTCATCAGGAAGTCTTGTGGAATCTTCTGAGCCCTCAACAACTGTCACAGTCAATGTGGTTGATCTTACTAATCTTACAACCCAGGGAAACATGCAAACAGCTGCTGGGGGATCCAATTCTGCTCAACTGCAGGAGGAGGAAGACAGTGATGAAGACGACGATGACGAGGAGGAGGAGGAACTTGAAGAAGGGAGTGATGAAGATTTTGAATTTGACAATCCTGTGGTCCAAGGACAAGGGCCGATGCTGGCTGATACCAGAGACTTGCGAGCGAAGAGACCTTTGTCCGCCAAAGCTGCAGCAGCTGCAATAGGATCCATCTATCCATGTACGGTGCAAGGTTGTAATGAAGTAAGGAATTGTCACATTTTACACATTTTCTATCAAGCAAATGAACAACTCCAAAATACATTATAAATTCAATAAAAAGTTTATATTTGATATCTGCTGTCAGGATTATAGTTCTGTTTCATGATGTGCGCGCATTATGGGGAATTAAATGCTGGCATTTTTGCTCACTGTTAGTGATAGAGTTCATAATTCCTGTTACTTTTAGTGGTATCACAACAGTGGTTTACCTAATCCGCTTTTGTTAGTGCACACTCGCACGATTTTGTATGCGGTACTGGTGGAATGCATGGCAGCCTCCTGTTGTCAGTCAAAACACAGTCTCAAAAACATTATTAGTGATACCCAATAGGAAACATGACTAGAAGTAATGTTCAGGAATGATGCACTTTTTAGTAACAGTGAGCAAAATGTATGTGTTTGGTTCCCCTTTCAAAGGGACTTAGTAACATTGTCAAAATCCTGGAATTGGAATTCTAGCGGGACATGAAACAAAGAAATACATAAGGAAATTTGGCTGTCGCAATTTTTAATGTTGCAAATCTGTTAATTGAGTCATATAAAATATTCATGCACAAAATTAGTATATTCTGGGTCATATTTAGTGATTTACAGACAAAAAGGGGATTTTGTTTGCATAAATTTGCATACTTAATTGATAGAAATAATAGTGTTGCTACCAGAAATCAACTGTACATCAGGGCTAGAATTGTTCCAGAGACACCCCCGAGTCACCCTAAAGTGACAAACTAAATGGTGGGTGTTGCACGAACCGGGGATAACTTAGTTTGGATATGAAAAGTTGTGTCATGCAGGCAATACGTGCCTTCGCAGTTCTTTCATCGCAAAGCATCACGTGACACTTTTCTAGTACACTCGGAATCGCCAAATACTAGCAGACGGCTTTTTGTGTTTAATGTCAATGGACCAGTTACTTCCTGGCATGACCCCAGAAACTAAATGAAGATATGTATTCATGAATATTAACTCTATGACACTGTCGTGCCAAACATATATCAAGAACCATATACATTTCCAAAATATTCAAGAAAAAGTTGTTTGCTTAAAATTCAAGGATAAAACTTGAGTTTGATTGACAAAAATGACTCTCCTTTCTCCTTAAATGCATGCCTGCCGTACATTACACGCACGCGTATGCAACGCTAATCATGTAACTGCATAACAAAATCAAGAACCCGATCAAACCCTAATTTAACTACTATAGTCGTGTAGATTTTTCTAGGACCTGGACACATTCTTTAGTCCAACGTTTTTTTATTGATTCATATTCTAGAAAGGTTAAGAAGAAATTTCAGCTTTGTTGCCACCTTGGCAACATTGGGCAACTTTTTGTATAAGCATTTTAAAGTTAATTAGCTAATTTGCATATTTGTGAAATAAGGTCAGGGGTTATTTTCTATCTAGGAATATTACAATATTGTTAAAAACAAGGATTCTAGGGTATTTTGGGGCAAGGATTCCATTTCCACTGCTCGTTTGTAAGTGCCATATGGGCAAACGCCCTGAAATGCAAGATGGCTGCCCCTAATTTGCATATTTATGAATATTATTGATTTTCAGTGGCTACAGCTTCTAATTAGCCATAATTACAGATTATTTTCCTCAGTCAAGCTCTACATGTGTCATAAAGATATTTTAGCTTGGTTGCCACCTCGGCAACCTCTAGCAATGCATATAATTAGCATAATTAGGTATTTTACCTAATTTGCATATTCCCCAAAATCGAGTATATTGGGAACCCGGAAAGTAAAAATGACAAGTAATACCACTTTTCCAAGGTTTTAGGGGGCAAACAATCCATTCATGATACTTAATTTGACGTATCACCTTGGCAACCCACATTAATCCAAGATGGCCGCCTTTGTCATTTTAAAGCAGATATGCTATTTGCCACTTTAATGGCATTTATTTTTTATAAAAGTATGATTTTTTTACTGTAAGCAAACAACTACATGGTGATTCAAGTATTCTAGTTCCTATTTCAAGTCCAAACATTATTATATTGATCTAATATAACCGAAAGAATATAGTCGTGTATCATAACATGTGTAATTTGGGGAGCAGCCATCTTGGATTTGACATGGTTGCCATGGTGATACAGGGAAATAAGCATACAAAATGGATCTGTTGCCCCCCAAAACCTTGGAAAACTGGTATCACTTGTCATTTTTACTTTCTGGGTTCCCAATATACTCGATTTGGGAGAATATGCACATTAGGTAAGATACCTAATTATGCAAATAATATGCATTCCTAGAGGTTGCCATGATGGCAACTAATCCTTGATATCTTAAATACATACTTAGAACATAACTGACAAATAATAATCTGGAATTATTACTTATTAAGGGCTGTAGCCACTGAAAATCAATAATATTCATAAATATGCAAATTAGTGGCAGCCATCTTGGATTTCAAGGTGTTTCCAATATGGCACTTACAAACGAGCACCGAAAATGGAATCCTTGCCCCAAAATATATTAGAATACTTGTTGTTATCAATATTGTACTATTCCTAGATAGACAATGACCCCTGACTTTATTTCACAAATATGCAAATTAGCTAATTAACTTTAAAATGCTTATAACAAAAGTTGCCCAATGTTGCCAAGGTGGCAACAAAGCTGAACATTTTCCTTAACCCTTCTAGAATATGTATCAATAAAAAAACATTGGACTAAAGAACTTTTCCAGGTCTTGTACACGACCCAATAGACCGTCTACACGACTACTAAGTATTCATTTCAGACAAACTTGATATGATTTCTCCCTCTACTATGGAATGTCTAAATACATTTTCAATGCTTTTCAATACAAAGACAATTCTAACCCATCATTTGAGACCGAGTTTGTTGCAGTTTCCCGAGAAAACAGCACGGGTACACGCGCAATGCAGACAGTGAACTGCAATCAGCTAGTATAGTACGCTGCATGCAGTGCATTGCAGTGCGCTGTGTATAATCCGCGGGGAGCCGTGTGATAAGTGGCATCAAGTGTGATCAGTTTGTTGCATTACAATGTCACAGAAACGATCGTATTTGCTGGAAATGTTAGACAAGTGTTGTTCTCTTTGCATAATTAGCACTGAAAAATGTCATAAAATTCATATTCATGAATAAATATCTTCATTTAGTTGTGGGTGTCATGCCAGGAAGTAACTGGTCCATTGACATTGTACACAAAAAGCTGTCTGCTAGTATTTGGCAATTCTGAGTGTACTTGAAAAAAGTCTCGTGATGCTTGCGATGAAAGAACCGCAAAGGCAACGTAATGGAGAATGGAGAGAAGAATATGAATACGAAAATTATAAAAAGGAGAAATAAAATCCAATTTTAGTAAATATATTACTCATTGCGGATATAGTATCGAAAATAATATCGCTAGTGATATTTGTTTGTCTCGCAATGTATGGTCAACAAGGAATCTAAAAGATCACGACGTTTCGTATGCCGCTGCAATACTTTGTCAAGTGATATAATCTAATGTAAGCAATCGTGTTTTATACTCTCGTGCGGCTCCAAATCATGGCGACGTGACACTCCCCGACCAGCCGGCCCGCAACGGTTGATTCCAGCCAGTGCCGAGCCAGCGGTCCGTTGATTGGTCGAGCTCGCTATTGTTCCCGCCTTGCAAGCAAGCCGAGCCAGTGCCTCGCTGATTGGTTTAGCACCCGTGTGTACTGGCCAATAGAATTTGCCAGTTATTGCCCAATTAGGAACGTACTCGCTCATGCGAGATAACGCGGTTTGGAGCCGCACGAGAGTATAAAACACGATTGCTTACATTAGATTATATCACTTGACAAAGTATTGCAGCGGCATACGAAACGTCGTGATCTTTTAGATTCCTTGTTGACCATACATTGCGAGACAAACGAATATCACTAGCGATATTATTTTCAAAATCCAATTTGTTTGATAAACCACCTTGATTGCACAATACCAGTGGTAAAGCTACCGGTAGTGCTGCCCCAGTCTTTTTTGTCTTACTATTTTGATATTTTGATGATGACCATGGGGAAGGTGACATTTTAAAGAGTTTTCGGAGGTCGTTGTGTCGTTATGTTGTTATGTTGTATGTTGTGATCGCCTTTCTCTCACCGGTCGCTAGTTACTCATTATTATAACATCACTTTCTTTAAAGTATTGGTCAAACTTAAATTTAATAACCAAAACTTGCACCATTACGGTACAAAATAATAGTTATAACTTCACCATGCTCGAAAAGTATACGCAATTCCAAACGACCCCAGTTATCATTCAAAAAGAGCTGTTACAATTCAAGAGGGCGCTCTCCACAAAAAAATAATTGGTTTGAGCCATTTTTCATGCAAAATTGTGCATTTAATGTTTTGTTAAAATAATGATTCAATAGAGATATCATCAACAACTTTTTAGAAACCTATTCAGATTTTGTTCAAAGTAGTCTTTAAGAATTTTTTTTACATTTTTCTAAAGTCAAAATATCCCCTGGCGAAGAACTTTTGAATACAAATATGTTTATGGATATTTCAGCCGTTTCTGAACCGATTTTGATCAAATAAAGTTTATTCTTTCATTAAAATTGTATGTTCTTTCAAATTTGACAGTCAGTTTTTCATTATCTCACAAAAAAATATCGGGGGGCACTTCGGGAAATGCCAATACTCAACAGTACCTTAAATTCTTCTTTATTGAATTTCTCTTGTTTCTAGGTTTTCACCAAGATGCAGCACCTAAGCCAGCATCAGCAGGACAAGCACAAATCCCTGCGACCACACTCCTGCAACGTGTGCGGAAAATCTTTCAAGCGTCCAGGTCACCTTCGGGATCACATGACCACGCACACCAGCAGCGAGCGCAGGAAGGGGGAGAGGAGGTCGGCCGGGGGGGCACACTTGTGTCTCACGTGTGGGAAGTCCTTCACCAAGCCCAGCCAGCTGCAGCGCCATACCAGAACGCATACTGGTGAGTCTCACATACAAACAAACATGGCAGAACCAGTGTTCAACCAATCTTTTACATCCTTTTCGTGCTAGTTAGCAGTATATGTGTAATGCTAAAATAAACTGAGAAATTCAAATGTGCTAGGGATCAATCAATGTGGTGTTACAGATTTTATAGCAATTAATCCTACATTTAGTCTAGTGATTTTTTCTCTGTCCTATTTGCAGGTGAAAAGCCTTACTCTTGCCCGGAGTGCTTCAAATCCTTCAGCCAGAAAAACTCCCTTCAGATCCACATGAATGTGCACACTAAGGAACGCCCTCACAAATGTCCCCACTGCCTAACGGCATTTACACAGAAAGGTAAAGATTTCAATATATATGTGACTGGCTCTGGTAAAATCAGGCTTTTGTTGGCAACTCATGTTTTGCAGAAATGTATTCATCTCCACATCACATAAGGATATTAAAATGGCTATCATGCCAACTCTGATCACTTCACACTTCACTGAACTTATCCAAAGTCATGCAAAAACTACCAGTATCCAAGTTTGCAGTGTGTTGTTTTGTGAATGGTTGCATCTGTTTGATGGGATGAAGGTGTGGGATACCCTTCCTCCTTGATAGACATGAAAAACACTGGCAACCAGCTGGTCTTTTGTTTTGATTCACCAAAGGATATACTTGAAATGTTCTTTTGAAGAAAAAAAAAACAGTAAACAGACGCATCCATTGATGATCGGAACAAGACAATGGCAAACTTGGACATGGGTAGTTTTTGCATGACTTTGGATAATAAGGTTGGGTTCGGTAAGGCGTAAAGCGATCAAAGTGTATGATATATCATGTTAAAGGCAAGGTCGCAAGCTTTAACATGATACAAATATCAACATACATGTATATCGTCGCTGGGCAATTAAAAGGACAATTGACGGTATCGATAGATAGCAAAAAACGATACATAGTTATTTTGAAGAAACAACATTTTGGGCAATTATTTGTTTCCAATGCCAAATTCAGTAACTGTGTTTAGTGAAAAAGTTAGGTAGGCTTTATAGCTACCAAGTCGTTCAATTTAGCGTATGCTCGGTACTTTTTAACGGAGTTATTACGCATTTCTTATTTTGTCTTTATTACACGCCGATATAGTGCATGCAAAAAGGACAAAATGCAAATTGCCCTTTTACGCGCATTGATAATGCACAGCCAATGGGCGCGACTTGGCAGTAATAATGCGCAGCAAAAAGGACAAAGTCCATTTTTTCCTTTTTATTGCCCATATCATACGCGCACGAGATGCGCGTTCAGTCGTGTATGATAAACATGCAAAAGGGTAATTTCGTCGCCGCTTCAATTAAAATTTGTTAAACTTGTGGCCTTACGTATGTGCAGATATTGTAACCAATGCTATGTTTTTACGGAAAGGTAGTCAAATAACACATTTCGTTCGTTATAATTGTATTGATTCTAATCCAAATAACACCTTTCGGCAGTTCGTGAAAAACGATTTTGTCCTTTTTGTTGCCCAAATACGCGCAATTTTTTCATTTTGTCATAGGGCATATATATATGGGGATTCTGAATATATCATCGGATAGGTTTTAAAGTACTCTATAAAATAAATACAAAATCGATATTTAAAGGACCTACAGCGTCTAGATGGCCTGATTTTCACAATTTGGCTATCTATATGTAATTTGTCCTGAAGAAAAAGAATTTGGCAGTCATTTCTCATGAAATCAATCAATTTTGGGGTAATTAGTAAATATCTAATTGTCCTGGGAACGCCCCTTTTAAATCGCCAAAATGTGACGTCATCTAAAGTACGGACTAATGAACTAAATTCTGTAGATGACGCGTCATGACGTAAGCCAATGAATTATCAATCACATGTCAATCACACTGCCGATTCTGGACCCTAAATGTGGGTGGGGCGTAAACTGGCTGCTAAATGAGATTTGGCATCAGAAAATTAGTCTTAAATCACTACTGTGTTTATTTTCATGGATTTTTTTTCGGCAGACCTATTTTACAAGTCATCAACTATGGAATAAGTGCCAAAGTATGTTGTATTCTTTAGGTCCTTTAACGATAATATCGGCCATTTTGCCCTTTTTATTGCCCAGCGACGATATATATTTAGAACTGTGGATTTATAAGCTACCAAAGTCCGGTTTCATTTTTTATACTCGCACTTTGTTTAGGCGGGGGGGGGGGGGGGGGGGGGGGGGTGGAACAAATTAACTCAACATACTAGGATCCATGAGAACATGGCTGTGAATAGCCTTTCATCGGTGCCAGTTAAGCAAAACAGCATGTAGAGTGTGACTCCAGAAGAATGGTACAGTCAGAAATAATTAAAGGGGGAGAGTTTTGCTTTCAGATGCTTTGTATTGGCCTTTCACACATTCAAGGGATCTGGGATTATGTCTGATTGTACACGAATATACAACAACCCATTTGTGCGATCGTCGTATATCTATTTGATTATAGAGTACAATTTAATTTGTCACTGCTGATGTTGGAAGGGTTAACGATGGTTAAATATGGTAAGATATTCCTAAAAAGCAAGTTTTCTGGATAGAGTTCTTCTAAATTGACCATGCTTCAGGATTCTGATTGCCTCAGATTGCTAGCACTTTTGACAGTTCCAAACTGAAGGCATTTGTCTTGTTACTGTTATTGGGATTGATTTTGGAATATTGAGACCATAAAGAGTCTTTTCTCAAGTGACAACTGATGTTAAAGGGTAGCAAAGGCTAGCATTGTAATGGCACTTATTAATGATCAATCACTCCTTCAGTAGACAAATCTTTGAAAAAGGAATTCAGGCAATGGTAACAACATATTTAAAGGGATAGTTGAGTTTTGGTCAAACTGAATTTTAGTAACCAAAAACTGCACCATTACAGTACAAACTAATAGTAATAACTCCACCATGCTCAAAAGGTATACACAATTACAAACGTCTAAGTAGAAAAAACCCTGTTATTAAAAAAGAGCCGTTACAAGTCAAGAGGGCGCTCTCTAAAAATGTATTGGTTTCAACCACTTTTTATACAAAATTGTGCATGTGATGTTTTGTTAAAATAATGATTAAATAGAGATATCATCAACAACTATTGAAAATCTCTTGACATTTTTTTAAACAAGTGTACTTTTAAGCATTTTATGTATTCTATTCAAAAAGTCAAGATATCGCCTGGCCAGACGATATATAAATGAAATATTTTGAAATCAAATTTTACAACTATGAGAGCATTCGAATGGGGAATGATTCTCATTTCACATCTTTTATTCAATGAACTTTCAAATGGAATTAAAACTAACCAATTTAGTGTCAAGGGGCATTTTGGAAAGTACCAATACTCAAATGTACCTTTAAGCATCATAATTAGCCAATTTTACATTCTTCACTTTTTTTGCTCTGAACAAAATTAATGTTTTGGTAACTCATATAATGCACAGAACATAAATTGGGACAAAGTGGACTGGATTTCGATGTACTGCAAACAGAAGACCATATCTCATGACTTACAAACCCAATTAAAGGGATAGTTGAGTTCTGGTAAAGAGAGTACAGTTTTGGTCAAACTGAATGTTAGTAACCAAAACCTGCACCATTACATTACAAACTAATAGTTATAACTCCACCATGCTCGAAAGGAATACAAAATTACAAACGACTAAGTAAAAAGAGCAGTTTAAACTCAAGAGGGCGCTCTCTAAAAACTCATTGGTTTCAACCATTTAAAATAAAATATTGTGCATGTGATGGTTTGTAAAAATAGTGATTAGATAGAGAGATAATCAACAACTATTAAAAAACTTCTTTTGAAATTTTTTGAAAAGAGGAAGCATTTAAGAAAAAAATTTAACGGTTGGTTCAAAATTATCTAATAATTGTGGGGCCCTACATTTATTACAAATGGTTACGTTTATGGATATTTCAACCGTTTCTGAACCGATTTTGATCAAATAAAGTTTATTCTGTCATTAAAATTGTATTAAATTTGTAACTCTATACCAAAACTCAACTATCCCTTTAAGCTTTAAAATAAATTCATCAGGAAGCCTGATATTCTGTTAATATTTCACCAAATATGTTTATTTTTCCAATTACCTTCAAAATTATTTTCCGGGTAAAAGGCTAGCTAATGCTCGAGTCAGAGTGTGTTGAGCTGAAGTCTACTAACTCATTATAAAAATAGCTCATTATCCCGTTATCTCAAGAACTAATGAATTTATTGTCGCCAAACTTGGTACATGATGTATGTATCTTGAAGAGTTAATGAACTTAGATTTTGGGGTCATAAGGTCAACGTCCCAGGGCTCATTGTATAGGCAAAAATGGCTAGTTAAACGTGATATCTCAAGAACCAATTGACGTATTGTCACCAAACTCGGTACATGAATATATCTGAATGAGTCAATGTACTGTTTAGATTTTGGGGTAATGAGGTCAAAGGTTAAAAGTAGCAGGGCTCATATGAACAAACTTGTTATAATAATAAGAAGCAAATAATTACCGTTGGTGAAGCTGATGGGACAAACTATCACTTCCGAGGCGATCTGGATGTAGCTATCTTTTCGAAGCGAAGCTTCGGAAAGATAGCGTATACATTCAGATCGCCGAGGAAGTGATAGTTTGCCATCGCCTGAAACCAAAAGGTGATTATTTGCTTTATATTCCACATCTGAAACATTTCACTGGTAGGGTCTACGAGAAAGACAATCTAACTGTTTTTAGTGTTAGGCCTAGTTCTAACAGTTACTAGGCTTCACACAGTATAACGCACACAGCTACACAGTATAACGCGGAAGATAGTACACAGTGCAACGCACTTTCACCAAAGATAGTACACAGTGTAACAAACTTTTCTTCTCCCATCAATGATGGGCGAAACTATGTTTCATCACATGATTAACTTTTGACCAATCGTACAGCAAGATTCTTAGTATGTGGAATATAATGGTATTTATTCATCAAAATGTCACATACACAGCTACAAGCTGAATTGCAGTGTCATTTGAAACAATATTTACAAACATCGAAATGACGTTAATGAATGAGGAAAAAATGTTAATATATAACTAGAGAAATAAATCATAATATACATGATTAGTATCACGAATTAGGCATGAATACTAACGAAAGACAGTAAATTATATTCTTGTTTTATATATCGATTCATAGATTAAGTGATTACAAAAGTCAATATGCATCATGTATCAATTTATATTTCCTAAAGCAAATTTTATATTTGAAGATGAAATTAAAATCATTATGATTGCTATATAACAAATACTGGGCTAGTTAGAGATTTACGAAAAATTACATAAACTAGCTGCAATGCATGGAAACAAGTAAGAATTAATTTTCAAGTTTGTATACTATATAAAATATGAATCATTACAGGTGTCATGTGCAGCGATATTTACAAACATCAAAATAACTTGAACGACTCATGAGGTATAAGGAAATCTGAATATGTATAATAATTAGAGAAAGACATAATAATCACAAATGAATAGCATAACGAATTAGCCGTGAATACTAACCAACGACGGTAAGTAATATTGTTGTTTTATATATCGATACATAAAATGAGTAATAACAAAAGCTTGATAATATGATATTAAGGCATTGTGTATTAATTCGACTTTCTAATGCAAATTTAATATTTGAAGGTAAAATTTAAAATCATTATAATTAATATAACACTTACGGTACTAAGCAAGCTAAAGATTTATTTTTAAAAAATACATAAACTAGCAGCATTTCATGGAAATTAGTAAGAATTAATTATCCAAGTTGTATGATATATGAATCATAATTTATTACATTCAATGGCTTAACTAACTTTATTCAATTACATGGATTATGGATATAATGATATTATCCATAAATTGAAACTTGTACACACAAATGCGAATTAAAATGCATTTGAATAAGAGTGTGTCAGTTCTGTGAACAATATGAAATTGGAATGTAAATTGCAATAGCTTATATAATCAGCTTGGTACGCTTCATGAGAGAATGAAGTGATTATATTTTGGGGTCATGAGGTCAAAGATCCAGGGGATAGGGGGCTCATTATATTGGGAATTTGCTCTTAAGGGGCCCATTGAGGTATTGGATTTTTTTTTTCATCAAAATTGAGATTTGTATTTGTTAAAAATCAGTGGATTCTAAGCTTTCAGAAAATACATACTGTTTAGGGTAGGATCGAGGTAGCTTTTTAGTTGAATAATTAAAGGGATGTCGGTAAAGTGTCTAACTCTACAAAAATTAATTTGAGATTCCACATTTCTCTTCTACCATGTTGTTTGGCTTATAGAGTAAGAGAAGAATAAAATAGGGTTAGATTTTTTCAAATACCCCTTCAGTATGCCCGGGGGGGGGGGGGGGGGGGGGGGGGGGGGGTCTGTCCTCATTGAAAGGGGGGTATCATGCGTGACCAAGAAAACAAGTAATTAGGGTGGTTTTTTACGATCAGGCGAGATACTCGAGTATCTCGAATAGGGTCTCAAAATCACCCAAAATCAGGAAAAAGGGTATCTTTTTTAGGCTGATAAATTACTTGTTTAGGGTCTCAAAAACTCAGCTTACTTGCTTAGGGTATCAAAAATAGTTATCACTTGCTTTTAATAGGGGTTTACAAAAAAAAGATTACTTGCTTAGGGTATCAAATATAGTTATGACTTGCTTAATAGGGGTTTACAAAAAATTGATTACTTGCTTAGGGTATCAAAAATAGTTATAACTTGCTTAGGGGGTTACAAAAAATTGATTACTTGCTTAGGGTATCAAAATTCTTGCTTAGGGGTTTACAAAAAATTGATTACTTGCTTAGGGTATCAAATTACCGATAATCATACTTACTTAGGGTGTATTTTTTGCACCACGCAAATACTCGTTTAGGGTGCTTTTGGCAAGTCCTTGGTCACGCATGATACCCCCCTTTCTATGAGGACAGACCCCCCCCCCCCCCGGGTCAGTATGACAATATCTATCATTGATAATCATTCAGCTCCAGAGCGATAATGAATGGTCATAAACCTTATACACGTCATACAGTAATTCGTTGTAAAAGCTGACGCAAATTATCGTTTTTTTAACAAGGAAAGCAGTGGTCTTTTTCAATGAAACTTTCACACATCATTTGGACATATCTTACAATGATTTTGGTGTAGGATTGAAGTCTCAAATATCATTTTGGGCAATATCTGACACTTTACAGGTGCACCTTTAAAGATTTAGTAATCAATATCATACATTTTCAGTGCCGGAAATGATTATTTATGTTTATATTAACATCCAAATTGTGTTCCTCTTTTATCAGAGAGAAGTAGTAAAATGTTTTTTATGCAGAAACATAAACATGGCAGTTGTCGTATCATTAACATGTCCTAAATTTCCACTGAACCCAACTACTGCTATTTCTTCAGCTATCGTCCTATTTTAATCCATGTCATATTCATCTAGCAATTATCATTATATACCTCATTTCGAGAATCCTGCAATCTGATTGGTTGATTGACCGGTCACTAATTTTTCAATGTTGCCCGCTCAGAAAAAATAAATAAATAAATAAACACAAACAAACAAAGCGGGGGTACCGGGCGATCATATTGATTTTTTCACAAAATGTCCATAGAGATGCATGTTATATAAGCCTCTCTGCGAGCGGAGGACTCGTTTTAGCTTGCGAAACATACTCGACCCAATCTCCCAAAGAGCAATTTAAAAGGAAATACTGAATATAAGTACAGAAGCTATGATGTCATAACAATTTATTTTTAGAATTTTCAAATTTGAACTTCATTTTCCCAAAGAACATAAAATATAATTTCCAAATACTGAAAATCAATTGAATATGTTAAGTATTGGCTGAGACATATACCCATCCGAATGATTTTGTTTGTCAATAGGAAATCAGTGTGATAGTGCTTTGATTGGGTTATTAATTGTGGCAAATCCAGCGATCATAAACAATTCTGTGGTTGAGCTCGTTTTATAAAACAGATAATACACGGTCTTGATTTTGTGCGTCAGTGTAAATGCAACGCAATCTCAGTTTTCTCAGATGGTGCGCATGCGCACTCGGCTTACGCCACTCCGCAGCGCTTACGCCTCGTGCGATGCGTACACTGAGAAAACCTTGAGTGCGTTGCATTTACACGACGCACTCTAGAACGTGTATTATCTGTATAATATCTATTAACAAAAGTCATTCTTGGCAAGCTGATAGCTCTCCTAGGGTATGCCCTTATGTAGCAATAAGTAATGTATGAATGCTAAGAGAGAAAGGCATTAACTTGTACGGTCAAACCTGTGTCTAGTGACCACCTATAAGGGGAAAGACAAAAAGTGGACTGGTTCCATCACACTGCTTTATTCTGAGGGGGAATACCTTTTCGTGGCCACTAAAGGCAGGTGGAAATGTTAATGGAATAGCTTGTCTCCAGGCTATCAGGTAAGGAAAGCGCATGAATTTGAAATTGTGAAATGGTTGATTTAGTTGTGAGTTGTTGGATGGGGTGAGTTACAAGTTTTTATTTCATGTTCATGTTCACAGGAAACTTGAAGACACACCTTGCCAGATCACACAAGCTCGGGACAGACCCCATGGCTCACAATGCACCACCAATCAGCGACAACCCTCCGACAGAAGAATTGGACATTGAAAAACTCTTTGCCACGTAGCAGTAACAAATTTCTATTTATTGAGGACAGAACTAGCTAATTAGCAATACCATTTGGCTACAGAAGACATTGAAAAACTCGTTATTAGCAAAAATTAGAACCCTTTTATCTTCATGAATGGGGTGCAAACATTCTATGCGCCATCTCGGCTTTACACATACATGTAAGGATGCATGATGATTGTAAAATTGTAATGGACCACTACTTTACATGACCCTTTGCTCACCAAGGAAAGCAGTAATTTAACATTTACAAATTCATAAAATTCTGTATATGAATTTGGACTATATTATGATGAATGTGTTTACATGAACATTTTTAAAATCCATAATGAACATTTATATCCCATTTATACAAAGTTGACATGATGATTTTGATAATAATAATGAACTTGCTAAATTGTGATTATTTCAGCCTACATCTATCGTCTGTTGAGAAATAGAAGGGCGCTAATTCACTTTATCTACTTCAGAGATACGCTCATACTTTTCATCATGTTTAAAGGGATCTAATGACATTGTCCGGATCCACAAAACTTCATTTGAAATGTATTTGTATTACCAATAGAAGCATGGAATATGTTTCTGTTTATCAAATTCCTTTTGGTTAGAAATATATTTATGATTGAAGTGTTTGGATTTTTAACTGTCCACTGTATAGTCATAAGTGTGTACAAAGGCAGTGCAATGAGTTTCAAATATCACTTTGCATTTTGCTTATTATCTGTCATATCGTAAAACACCAAAATCAAACACCCCTTTTGATGTTGCTTTTAAATATTGTCACTTCGAGTCCACAATGAGAACCAAGACTTGACACAATGCGATGGTAATGAATATACATGAGGAATGATGAGTAATAATGTAAATGTTTACAAGGACAAATAATTAATTTGAAATAGACGATCACTTTGTAGATAATGTAGTGTCTCTATACAGATAAAGGATTGTTAATGCGTGGCTGCGTTTAATAGCAACAATACTAAGAGATGTTCCCCTTCATATGCACCTTATTAAAGAATTGTCATTATTTATGCTATTATGCCCTTTAGTTTTACTGGACATAGCAAGGCCAAATGTAAGGTGAATTCCAAGTAATTATTATTTTTCATTAAAAACAGATGTATGTATACCGGTAGTTTGTATTCGGGTCGTCAGGCAAAGAGCATGCATGATAAAGTTAATGAACGACCCTTGGTCCTTTTGTTTGAATAAAATGATCATCTGTGAATACATTTGCTAGGATGATATAGCTTCCGAAGTCTGAAGGATTGTATTGTCATCTTCTTTGCTGGATATATCTTTCGCTTACATTTTACAAGTCAAAATTAACAAGATAGTTATTACAGTCAACCTGCTCGAGCAGTAGCTTTTGTGTATAGGTCATTGTTGAACAAGAGGTTTTGGATATTAAATAAATATTTAAGGCTTCAAAAATATAATTTGCATGTGCATTAGCTATAGTATGATTTACGGCTTTTGTATAAAGACTTTACTTATTCCAATAAAGTAGCATGGTTATATGCCTAGGTCATAAATGGTCCGATCCGGGATAAGGCGTCCGTACTATGCCACTTTTAGGGGAAATCTTGCGATTCGCCGTTGCAATTTCCCCCGGGGGGGGTGGGGGGGGGGGTCTGTTGCACCACAAATTGTCGTCCCTGCACAAATTGTCGTCGGCGACAATTTGTGCACAATTTTACACCACAAATTGTCGTCGGCGACAATTTGTGCAGGCAAATAAAACCTCACACCACAAATTTAATTAATGTACAGTTGAGTAGCTGAATCAAGCTTATTTACTTATGAACACTTTTGCTCCATTTGTTGTGTGCAGTTGTGTCTTTGGTGTGTATGTTGTGGTGTGTGTGTGTGTGTGTGTGTGTGTTTTATGTAAAAGCCATTGACCGGTGGGGAAATTATTCACGGAATATACAGACAATTAATAATATGGTTAGAAATAAGGACCGTTATTCGTAATGTGAGATGAGGGTCGCTATTTATAATTCACATTGAGGGTCATTAGGCCTATATACTCATAAGGACCGCTTTTCATATACAAAATCGGGGTCGCTATTCATAAACATAAAGGGGGCGCTACTCATAATTGTATCCCCCAGCAGCAGTATGCTGCAGGGGGATACTTTGGATTCAGCAGCGTTACGCCGCCGCTGCCGCCGCGTCTTATTCTTGTGTGCGCTCTAACTGCCACATTCCGTGACGGATTTCTTTCAAATTTTATATGGGGGGTGTATCCTGGTAAAATCTAGCCACCAACAATTTTTGGCGCGCGATGTGGGATATCATGAATATTCATAACTAGGATTAAGGTTCGGATGAGTTTGAGGGCTTATAGTTAAAATGAAACCAACACCGATCATCAGCCGTTGACGTGGCCTACTGGTCACGCTGTGGACATCAACACTTGGGGTCATGGGTTCGAATCCTCTTTTGTGACTCTTCTTTTGCCATAAAAGATGGTGAGTAGCGGTTCATTTTAATTAGTAAATGTATCATGCAGAGTTTTCACTAAAGTCTGAAATGACGTATCATGATGTGATTATATACCCTATGATTATTCATGAACGACCAGCCTAGCACTGGCCCTCATAAAAGTGCCTACCATAATTTTGTGGATGGTTTGTGTGCGCTCTATATAGGCCACATTTCTCAAGGGATTTTGTTCAAATTTTAAATGATGATGTATCTTGGTATAATCTACAGGCCTACAGATTTTGGTGATGCTGCCTCCAATTTTATAGGGTCAAAGGTCATATTTTGATGGATGTATTGTGTGCACTCTAGTGTGCGGTCTAACTGCCATATTCCTATCTTTGTATAATCTACACACTTACAATTTCTGGTGATGCTGCCCCCATTGTTCCGTCTTTTATGAATCAATGGCCGCGGAACAGGGGGGGGGGGGGGCTGCAGCTCCCCTCCCCCCCCCCCCCCCCCCCCACTTTTTTGGCTTTAAACAATAAAATACATAAGCATCAAATAACAATTATTATGTTGCTATTATGTTGTTTCCATGGTGGTGTATATAATACGTGTGGTTTGCGGTTGCACCATGTGAGATGGGTGGATTGGTGAGTCCTGAAAAGGACTATGGTAGTCCTAGAAAGGACTGTTGGTGTAGTCCTGAAAAGAACTGTTGGTATTCTTTCTAGGAGAGTCCTAAAAAGAACTGTTGGTAGTCCTAGAAAGGACTGTTGATAGACCTAGAAAGGACTGTTGGTAGTCCTAGAAAGGACTGTTGGGATAGTCCTGAAAAGGACTGTTGGTATTCTTTCTAGGAGAGTCCTAAAAAGGACAGTTGGTAGTCTAGGACTGTTGTTATTGCGAGGAGAGGGTGGATGGTAGGAGGGGCTCGACATTTCGAATAGGTTGACTATCCGTCGTCAACTGCAGTCAAACATGTCGATCAAAGTGATCAAAAAAACTTCAGCAGAGATGAGAAAAGCATTCTCATCAGGGAAGTTGTAGATAGGATCAGGAGCATCGTAGAGGGAGAATTTTCTTCTACCTTAAAGGGATCTAGTAACTTTGTTGACATGTGCAAAAAGTGATGAATGGTTGATACAATGTACATTGCTGTTATCTGATATGTCCACAGGGTATTGTGTAAAAATGTCAAATCAAATGGCCATTATATGGCCGAGTAATGAGCAAAAATGCAAAGTGATGTTAAAACAACTCATTGCACTCACTTTGTACACGGTTTTTGCGGTCCGTTGTAATTATTTAACATCTGAACACTTCAATTTCAATTTATTCTTGCTTCCAAACATTACAAATGAATAATGATTATTTGCACAAAATAGGGGGTGTCCCCCTCCCACAGTAGGGAGCTTTTGTATTTTTGGTTGTGACATTGTGCGATTTGGTGCACACCTGAGACAGAAATGTCACGTAATATGAAGTGTTGAAGTGTATAAGCTATGGAACCAAGTATGGATTCAAATATACATAATGACAAAGGGAGGGGGACAATCTTCACCACTTTCAAATGTGGGGGGACATGATAATTATTCCAATATGATTTGAGTTCAGCGCATATGGACCGAATGACTGAAAGATATATTTCAGATCATTTTAGTTTCTGTGACGGTGGGCTATCTATAGATGAGGGTTTAATTAACTTCGTTTGAGGTGTGCATTTGAGAAATTACACTGCCCAACACATTTCGAAATGTGAGTTCCCGCGACCAACATGAAACTTGCAATATGAGAAACTGTGTGCGCGCGAAGCGCGCGGCAAAAATGAGATTTACAGTCCTTTTCAAACTAGAAAACGGCTATTTTGAAGATTAATTATTGATAAATGTGTCTTTCCCCTCTTTGGCATTATATCACTTGTTTTTTTCTTCTTCATTTTCGGAATTATTGGGGGGGGCGAAATGATATGTTCGCCCCCCAATATTTTCATTGGGGGGGGGGGGGCGACCGCCCCCCCTGCCCCCCCAGGATCGACGCCCCTGTTCAAATGACAAATTGACACATGTTTTATCGCATTTTAAAATGGTGTGAATGGATTTTCTTAATCCACCGTCGGGTTTTGACAACACTTTGTGCTGCAAGGAGCCTCAAGGAGGGATTTTGCATGCTTTATTACAAATGGCAAGAATGGGAACGAATTTTGCAGACAATTTTCCCACAGGTGCGCATGCGTATTTGCGACTGCGTACGAATTTCGCAGTGCGTACGGATTTAGCGTGACACCGGCAGAAACTATGAGGCACTGCGCGCGCATGCGCACATATGCAAGCCTAGCTAGCCTTTAGCTTTCGCAGCAGACCGGCCGATGTCGTTGGTACACAGCCGGCCCGTACATGTACACAGCCCGTATCGTACACAGTCGATCGATATATCACTCATAATTATAGAGAATAGTATAACTCTATTGTATTGAAACTTCGCGCACGAAAATTTTGAACTTTCTCAAAGTGTCGTAGGATATTTTGGTCTTTTGGGGAAACTGCAGAAACTGAGTTTGAGAAAGGCCCAGCCCCAGTCGCAGTCATCGACATCGTGAGCTGGAGATTGCAACCGCACCGGCCCGTGAAGCGACGAGGTGTGTGTCACTAGGTGTCTTTGCTAGCACACTCACAGTCAATGCACAGTGCAGTCAAATACACTACCAAGGGGGTGCAGTGATCCGCCGATTTACATGTCGGACACAATACTATACCATACATAGCCACGCGTGGTAGCTAACAGTACAGATTATCTTGATCTTGCTTGGTACCCGCGCCGCCAGTAGCTTTGGTCAAACTCTCGAGACGAACGATCGAGGACGTGTCGCTTGACTCGCTTCAGTTCAAATTAAGTTCAGTCGACTTGAAGTTTGTCAAAGCGGCCAACGTTACACTTGTATGTTTTCTGTGATACTGAGTGATAGTAAAGTTAAAGCAACACCATGTCTGAGGGAGATCAGAAAGAATCATCACCGGCTACACAAGAAGTTACAATTACATCATTCACATTGGAAGAGATCCAGAAACACAAAACCAGCAGTTCTCTTTGGACAGTCATTCACAACAAAGTTTATGATGTCACAAAATTTCTAGATGAGGTGAGTAAAAAAGCAGAAACTTAAAACTAGGGCTTAGGCAATCCTTAGACTTAGAGTTAGATCGACAAATCTAGCGCTTTCATGGCCTCGTCTTTGTCTTTGACATTATTACTGACATATTTTACTGTCGGCATTAGCATGATTAGAATGCCGGCAGTAAAATATTTCAGTAATAATGTCAAAGAGGCCATGAAAGCGCTAGATTTGTCGATCTAGGCAATCTTGCACTTTTACTTATTTACTACTGGTTTGCATGGTATCCTAATTCCTATGCCGGCTATGACCGGGGGCGGGGGTAATAGAATTATTGACATTGTAAAGTGCTTAGAACTAAAGTAAAAGTAGAAGGGAGTTCGAGTCCGCCGCTCTGGTGCTCTACGACCAACTATAAAAAAAACCAAAGTTGCTCAGTCTTTTGTGTGCACGATCTTTTCGTGAAATGTATTATATATGATACGATACTATAATTACTAACCATCTACTCACCAGCAGGGCCACTTATCACATCTACAAAGTATATGGTCCACTCAGGTGGACCATTTACGCGCAATATATGGTAATACACGGGAGATTACCATACTGCCTATTCATACACTGTACCGTTCATCAGTTGAACGCTGTGTGTTAGGATGCATCGCCATCGGTAATGAAAACAGACGGGAAATAATCCTTTATTTTCTACATTTTGCAATCTTCAAAACAACAAAATCGGTAATTATTAATATTATCAAAGTAATATGACTTGGGGATCACATAATGATAAACGAATGTTTTTTTGCATTTGCTGGTAAATTTAGGGAGAAATCGGCCGACAAAAATTGTTTATGTTTTGGATAGTGCAGCGGGCGGAAGAGGTTGATCTCTGCACAACCCTATTGTAATGAACCTATGTGTGGCCACTTATACCGTTTGTCTATATAGCATACAGAATCACATTGCCGTAGTGCGTTATTTTTTCGCTCGGCGGGGCAATGGATTGTTCGAGGGGTGTTGGCGAATTCACTTTGACCCAGTTGACAATGAGTTGTTAATGGTTACGACCGGACGCTAGCGGTATAGAACAATGGTACCACGTAGTGTGCGGCGCCATGTGTAACATACAAAGTATTTTACACATAAGTACAGGTATGCATCTACTCCTTCACAAATATGTGATCTAACCAGAAACACGAGAAACCTGCCAGTACTAGATGAACATGATTTAGGCACCATGCACCAGCCCGACCAGTGTCACTCCTAGCACATCTACAAAGTAAATGGTCCACTCAGGTGGACCATTTACACGCAATATACGCTAACTAGCGGCACCCGCGGAAATCCGCGGGTTTTTAGTCCGAGAAAACCGATCACGAATTTATTGATTCAACGACCTCTGCAAGATATATAAAACGTCCTCCACATGGTAAAACAAAACTCAAAAGAGACTCTGGTGTCATACCCACCCCTGCAAGTAGTGCTGTAACTGACCTTGATGATCGGTTGATGATCGGATCGATTGATCGGATCGGCAACATTTTATTGTTTATCGGATCGGATATGATCGGCTAAAAAAAAATTTTAAAAAACGTTTTTTTTTTTTCTTTGGAAAATTATCCCCCAAAAACACATTTTGGGAATATAAATGAATACCAAAGCAACATATATCCATATGAATAAGTGCAAGGTAATCTTGTACGGGTACCGTGGGTGCTAGAGAACCCGGCCAGTCACACACAGCACAGATTAGCACAGTGCGTCATTGACTTTGTACACGCACCGTGCGCGGTGGCCGGGTTCTCCTGCACTGCGATAAATTGAACCTTCGTGCATGAAATCGCGCCGTGCAGAAACCCGCTTTGCCGTTGAGCGATAATTTTTTATCAGCGAAGGCACCGCGATATTACGGTCCAATTGGTGCAAGTTTCTACCGAAATGAACTACTGAGCGTAGATTTACAAAAGCGAGAATAAAGATTATAAAAATTGTAATCTCAAATTATCGTGAATAAAATAAAAAATAACAAATTTTGGAGTTTAAAGACTGACTTTCAAGCGATTTTCTGGATAACCAGGAGGACTACAGAACAGCAATATACATGTATTTTATGAGCAATATGCAGATAAATCGTTTGATATAAGTTTCGAGTCGCATGTTCAGTGCATTCTCGGCAAATCTAATTTCAAAGGTAGCCCTGTCCATTTTTTGGCCGGGTTCTCCCCCCGTCCGGGTTCTCTAGCCACTATGGTATGCTTTCATTTCAAACTGATTACCTCTTCTTTTACAAAATTACTCACGCCCGATTCTGAGCTTAGTCCCATGAGATTAATTTGGCGTAACCTTTCAGAATCACATGGGACTAAGCTCAGAATCGGCGCGAGTAATTTTGTAAAAGGAGAGGTAATCAGTTTTAAATGAAAGCATACCCATACAAGATTACCTTGGGCTTATTCATATGGATATATGTTGCTTTGGTATTCATTTATATTCCCAAAATATGTTTTTTGGGATCATTTTCCAAAGAAAAAATATATATTTTTTTTTTTGCCAATCTGATCTTCCGATTTTTTCTGCATGATCGGAAATAGGCAAAAACGGTCCGATCGTGTATGATCAGATCGTGATCGGCATGCCGATCCGATGATCGGTTACAGCGTTACCTGCAAGTCAAGGGGCTTACTGCGTAAGCCCCTTGCACTGCTAGTGGGAAATAGCAGTACTGCAGTAGGTGAATTTGCCATGTACAAAGTCAATTCAAATCGTTGCACAATTTATATGTTTTTGGGGTCTCTGTATTTGCCTATTTTACCCCTATTACCGTAAAACTCCGTGTATAAGACGCACTCGTGTGTAAAAGGCACCCGCAACTTTCGCAGCAAAAATAAAAAAAAATAAAATAAAATAAAATAAATAAATACATTTTTTTTTTTTTTTTTTTTTTTTTTTGGGGGGGGGGGGGGGGGGGGGGCACCCTGTATTTTTTTAAAGACCCTGAAGTGCTGTTGGAATGCTTATACCGTAGTTGCTGGAGAACCTGGCCAAAAAAAGGATAGGGCTGACTTTGAAATTAGATTTGCCGAGAATGCACTGAACATGCGACTCGAAACTTATATCAAACGATTTATCTGCATATTGCTAATAAAAATACATGTATCTTGCTTTTCTTATAAATATTCATATTCATGAATATTCATGAGCACCAATACTCACTAAATATAATGCAGTTTTCTAAATTTACTACTAACTAATTTTGATTATAAGCAAAATTTATAACCACTGGTTAGAAAATTGCATATTTAATTAATACTGCTGCTGTATGAATATTCATTAGCAGCAGTATTACTGCTCAATAAACTTGCAATTTTTAACCAATATTTTTTGTGTGAGAAAAAGGTATATTTAGCTGAATGCCAAACTGACAGCAAGCTCTTGTCATACCCTAAACCATGTGGTATACACATTCAACATTACTACAGGGTGTCCCCCCCCCCCCCCAAATTTATTATTATTTTTTTTATTTATTTATTTTTTTTTGCTGTACCTGTGTATAAAACGCACCCCCCACTTTTAAAATTTTCCGACAGAAAAAAGTGCGTCTGATACACGGAGGTTTACGGTACACGTAAAATACATTTTTTAACTCTTAAAATAGTAACGGTTAATAAAACTGTTATTCAAAAGGTCGATAAAAGCGAAGAAAAAACATATTTTATGCTTACCTGAGCTCAGTCCCATGTGCTTAATTTGGCGTTACCTTTCAGAATCGCCGCGAGTCATTTTGTAAAAGTAGAGTTAATCAGTTTGAAATGAAAGCATACCCATACAAGATTACCTTGGGCTTATTCATATGGATATATGATGACACACGCAGTACTTACCCCGGGGTACCGTTGTACCCCGGTATCCCGCGTTGTGTAGCGCCATCTTGCGTCCAACCGTCCCGCAGCTATTGCGTTGTGCATGCAGTACAGTACAGCCCTAAAAATTAAATAAATAATTAAACAAAATGGCAGATTTTCGTCTGGTACCCCAGGGTACCGTTTATGTCATCATATGTTGCTTTGGTATTCAGTTATTTTCCCAAAATATGTTTTTTGGGATCATTTTCCAAAGAAAAAGAAATTATTATTATTTTTTTTAATTTTATTTTTTTAAATTTTTTTATTTCTGATTTTCGATCCGATCTGTGCATGATCGGAAATCGGCTAAAATCGGCATTTCGATCCGATCATGGCATGATATGATCGGTTACAGCACTAGAATATACCACATTTTTATGGCATGATTTTACCAAAGGAATATAAAGGCAGATTTGGAATACATTGGTCTTTCTACTAGGTGAGTTTTGGGCTTTTGGGCTAAAGATTTCGGTATCATGATTTTGATTTCTGGTGGCGAGTATGTGGCCGTGTGAATATGCATTGCTTAACTGTGGCAGATATAGAAGAGGCTACACCTGCGTCGTAGCCCTCCCCCACCCCACTCTTTTGTTCACATTTTAATGAACATTTTAAACCTGACCCATCCCAGGTAGCATACGTTCCCCGGTACACCCTAATTAAATGTATACACAATATTAATGCAAATAGAATGAAATTATATGCATGACAAATAAAAAAATATTATAAAATGGGTAGAAGAATCCCTGCATTCTGATTGGTCAATTAGCATGTAAAAGTTTTTTACTGATGCATGGCTCACTTTAGTTTGATTTTCATTTTTTTTGCGCTTATTTTATAAAAACAAATGGTGCACAGGGGTATTTCGTGGATTAAAAAAAAAAAAAAAAAAATCATCATTCAAATACCAAAATTTAATGTTAAAATTTATATAAATTTTGTTATTTCATCTAACAAAAAAATAAAAAAATAATAAATGTAAATTAATTTTTTTATTTAAAAATTAATATATTTTTTAAAAGCAACATTTTATAATTAAAAACAAAAAAATAAATTAAAATGTGAAATCAAATTTTTTCCCAGCCATGGGTTAGTACTTTTGAAGCCATGGGTCGGTAAATTTAGCCAATTTAGCCATTACTGGGAAAAAGTCTGATTTTCACATATTTTCGCACCCATTTTATAAAACAAATGCTGCACAGGCATATTTGGTGGATCGGTAAGAATTGTATGCACTCTTTTAACTTTGGAAATGGTCTAAAACCATACCAAAGTTAAACTTGTGCATCCAATTCGTACCGATCCACTCATGTCTGTGCATCATTTGTATACTAACACATGCACGATGTGTTTCTGTTTTCTTTTTTTTGTGCAAAGTAAGTAAGGATCGCCTATTCCTACAATATGATCTCCAAATCTGCGGGATTTAGTGTCCTAAAAGTTTGAGTTCCAAATTCAATTTTATCCCCTGGTATATATATGTTTATCATATTCTTGTGTCCCGTGGATGGGCAATTCCATAATTACGGACGTACATTTCAGACACTTTAATGAGCTATTCCATTCAGTGTGGGAATTACTCAAGAGGTCTAGTGTGCTATATGTATGACATTCAGTGAGGGTTAAATTATTGTAAACTTGTATTCAATATTATGACCTTGAAATAATTGAAAAACATCACCGTTACGGACGTATGCATCTAGAAAGTGATTTTTCTGACATTTGAATTTAAAATGTAAAACTCTGTGAATTGTGAGATACTTTCCATTGAAATGATACATTATCATTTCATTTAGATGTCAAATGATGAGATCATGAGAATCACCCAAAATTAAGTTAATTATTTCCACTTCTAATTAAGAATTAATTAGACTGCTTCTTTGTTACGGACGTACAGTTACGGACGTACAAAATTTCCGTTACAGACGTACAAGTGCATAGTCTATGAGTCACTAATTATTGCTTGGAAATTATACTACATGTAGTTTTATGCATAAATATTTTTTTTGGACAATTTTTCAACATTAAAAATTGCAAAAGCAAAACTGATTTTTCTGTACATAGTTCCTTATTTTGTGTATTTCTTTGTTTTTTCAACTTATGTATTTTATTGTTTTTTTTGATGAAATTAATTATTGACCATAGTCCAATCAATTTTAGCCTAAAATTAAATAATGGCAGTGATAAGAATGGAAAATAATGGAGGGTTTATTAATGAATCTTATAATTACTAAATTTCCATAGGATTTGTACACAAATCACGAAATTGAGGATTTCTTAGCTGACATTCACTTACAAAAGGTCACATGACTTTGCAACAGTTTACCTGGTCGTTGCAAATTTGGTCTCAAAAGTTGCGCAAGATTTTCAATGTTACAGAATTATCACATGTAAAGTCAAAGGGGTGATGGATTCTGTTACGGACGGACATACACATTTGTACATCAAATTATTACTTAATTAGTGATGATTGGATAAGTCTAATGTAATATTTTAGTAGAGGGTCTTGAGCTTGCTTAAATGCATTGACATTTTTATTGAATTGTTTGTCTTTTTGAAAAATTGAAATAATGTGTTTTTTTTCGTTACGGACGTACATGTATGACCAAAAGAATGTTAACATTGATTTACAATGAAAAATAATTAAAAGAGTCAAATTCAATTCCACTTCATATTTGTTGTTCACTAGGTTATACTCTTCAAATCTATCACAGTTAATGATTTGTCATCACCTTTTCTATTATAAATATTTAGTAAATTTAATTATACATCATAATGGTGATAATAAAGTATCAAATTTTTTCCTCACTTTGAAAGGGTCTCGTGACCTTGACCTTGGGTGAAAACTATCGATTTCTGAAAGTTCATACAATTAACTTTAATATGATGTATCACTTAGTTTAATTTGATCATTTTGAAAAGTTGGTCTCCTGGTTGACATATTTATGGAATTGCCCGGATATATTATCTTGGAGTTGGAGGGAATAATCGTAACAGTATCTAAATGCATTTAATCAAATAACACCCTTAATATTATTTTGTAATATCAATCCTGAGTGGATTGCGAGATGGTTAAACCTTTTTTTCCTTGTGAATTTTGTAGAAAGGCGGGAAAATACTTTCCTCCCGATCTGAACGATTTTCGGTGAATATTATAGGCCTAAGCATAACCCCATCCCCGATAACTACTGACGAAATGCACTCGATGTGGTAAAACGAAAGAAAAAAAGAAAAAAACTTCCACCCGCCCCATTCACTGCAATGCAATTTGCACTGTGTACAAACACACCGCACGTGGGCTCGCAAATAACGCTATAGTATATCAACAACACGCGCAAAACAATGATGACGAAACTATTGAATTATTACACATCTTGCATTGTCAATTTTAGACCTACAGATCATATCGACCATTTGCGTAATAATACAATTTATATTTATCTAAACCGGGGGAATGTTGCAACTTGCAAACTTTAAAAATGTTTCTCAATATATATCTTTATTAGCTTAGGTTTATATTCGTCAAACAAAGTTGCGGCGGTAAATCGTTAGTCAATGCTCGGCGTCTTAAACAGGCAACTGACATTGCTGACCTTCCCTTTTCTTCGATATGGACGACGATCACGGGTCGAGGGCGACTCTGGAATGCCTCTACGTCCTCCGCATAACGTATACCCTTCGATCCCGACGGCAGGAAGTCGCCAAAATCTCGCGCTTTGGTCTCCATTCAAGTTGCCCAATTCCAATGAAACGGCAGATCTGACACGTTAAGTGGTATAGCAGGGGCCCAGGGGGTTGTATTACCGAATGGGTTGTATTTCTGGACATGCAAATTCACTAGGAAAAACGTTCAAATTGTAAGTTGAATTCAACAGTCGGCATTTAACGGAGGATAATAAATGGATGTTCAGCAAAAAATGTCCATCATTTCCCAAAGAAAATAAGCATCCTGAGGCGTTTTACGCGCGTTTTGCCACACACCTACAGGTGGCAGCGTGCATGTCAATGACATTCCCATGCAAAACCTTCACGTTCGGTAATACAACACAAAATTTTGCGACGGGAAGAGGCTTCTTTTTTGGAAGGGCTTACAAGAAAGTTGATTTGGAGAAAAATTGGTAAATTCTTGAAATTCTATTTTACATCAAATGTGTTCTTTATGAGTTTATGCAGCCTGCTCGTATAATTTCCACTTTGATTTTATGCATCTAATGTTCTAATGGTCCAAGTTATTCTTCAAATGTCGGAAACATGGAGAACAATTTTAGGCAATACAAAACTGAGGATTAGTCGGGCGTGATCCGTCTCAGAAGTGTTGCTGCTTTCTGGATGACTGCCATGTATTCTCCGCAAATTTCCTGTACTGTGTGAGTTGCCGTATCCGACTTCTGATACGGCGTATCCAAAATCGAAATCAATTATGGTGTGCATGCTTGCAGATCGCGAGTTCGCTTGTTTTGGGCAATAATAAGCGGTCTCTGCACGTTATGGGGGTGCTTTCTTTGTTTACGGTGGAAAACCGAGCAGCAAGGGAAACAAATGGAACTTATGTCTTATATGACGGTTTTTGTAAGTATGATTTATACTTTTTAAAGTGAAATTTTGTACAATGAATTATAAAATCAGTTTCAATCTAGATATGGATTTAATGACTTTAAACTGTTCTTTTTTCTCTGTTAGTAGTTCAATTTCAAAGTGAGTCTATTAAGATTTGCCACTCACCCACTGTATAGAGTAAATGGTCCTAACGGGACCATTTACAATACTTTGTAGATGGATTGTAGATGTAGATGGATAAATTGAGCTTCGACAGCTGCTTTCTTTTTTACAGTAGCTACCAGATCATTGTCTGCCGGGAGACTGGCCGACCAAGTAACTGCAAATGCCCGCTGACAACATCGTACAAATGACTGGCAATATTTTGGCATGTTGTTATTTTCGTGTCTCTCTACTGATAACGCGAAATTCGCGAAAATGAAACCCTCACAAAATTAACAGCTTATACAGTATGTTTATGGATGTTTCAGCTATTTCTGAACCGATTTTGATAAAATAAAGTTCATTCTGTCATTAAAATTGTATGCTCTTTCAAATTTGACACTCAGTTTTCATTATCTCACATACAAATTATTTTGTGTTGTGCCCTCTATACCAAAACTTAACTATAGTCATTAGAATCAATAATTCTGTATCCCTTCTTTATTCTCCAGCATCCAGGTGGAGAAGAAGTCCTGATAGAGCAAGCAGGTGAGTTCTATATATCTTACTTATTGTGAAGGAGTAATGAACTAACAATTTATGAAGACAAAAGAGCCTAGAAATCCCTATTAAAGGGGTATTCCACTCCCAAACTCTTTTAGATTGCTAAAAAAAGACCAATTAACACTGTCCACGGTCATCCCAGTCACTAATTATTATTTCCCACAAGATCCAGAAGATTGCAAGACAAACCTCCGCCTCAAGCCAGCAAACCGCCATTGTGCGTTTCGCCAAATTCAAATGGGACCGCCAGATTGGTGTTATCATGCGAGCTGCCTAATCAGAGATTTGATTGGTCACTTACAGTTCATCAAATTTTGTTAATGCCTCCGCCAACGAAGTGGCTGGAGGCATTATGTTTTCGGGATGTCTCAAATTCAATGAAATTTGTATTATTATTCCTTGTAACTTGTAGATTAACAGATTAATGATGGCTTTTATAGAGGTAACCGTAATCCAAAATATGTACATTTCATATGAACATTTCTGATTTGTTTTCAAAATTGCCTTTTGACTATGAAGATAGTTGAATAATGTAAAAAGCCATCATTAATTTTTTTTTTGTAAAGCATCATAATATAGTTATCTTTAAAATGTAGAATGTATATATGCCTCTATATATGCCTCTATCTATACCTCTATGGAGATGCGTTTTTAATGTGCACTTAATGAAAGTCTAAAATTGTATTTTTCTCTACCGTATATTATTGGTGTTTAAACTCTGATTTTAAGTCCATTTGTCTCTAATGTTAATAGTTTGTTTGGATTCCCCATATTTTAAGCTTTCCAGCAATTGCAATGTATGGTTTGGAAGATATTCCTGATACAGTAAAAGTGTGCAAAAATGGCAAAAAATACCCCACTGTGCCCCTTTAAAAAAATGAAAAGTTAAATGCCTAGTACCCTGAAACAAATATGGTTATTGTAGTAATTTTCTCTTTTGTTTTTCTTTATTTTTCGGGCCATTAGATTTTGGTTTTGGACCACAAAAATTGGAAAAATACTTATTTTACTGGCCCGACCGGGCCACCAGCATAAATTGTTTCGAGCCATCTTTAATGAACAGAATTGTTCTTTCGGTTTATTTGAAAACATTTATTTAAATTTTGTAGTCATTGATAGGTTATGAAGTATTAATTCATGTGATTTTAAGAAGCCTTCTTTTGTTTTTACTTTCTTTACTTTTAGGCAGCAATGCTTCTGATGCCTTTGAGGATGTAGGACATTCAAGTGATGCAAGGGAACTCATGAAGGAATATTACATTGGTGAAGTAGCAGAGGTAGTGCATATCTTAAACAAATATCTCAATGTTGTGTTTGACGGAAATGTATGTTGGTAATGTTACATAATTCAGGGCTCCACACTAGCACTTGCACGTTTGCCTGGGGCAAGTAAAAATTAGTGTTGGGCAAGTAAAATTCAACAAATTGCCTAGTTTGCTTGCCCAATTGTGCAACAACACTGTTGGTCATATAGTTGGAATATTTTTTTTAGATCCAGCTTCATTCTTTTTCGTGTTTTTTGCGCCTAATGAATAATTTTAGACTAAAAATAATGATAATGTTTCCAAACTACCAATGTACAATAAATTGTTACAAGAATTTGCAACTAACCCCCCAGTGTTCCGTTCTTTATAGGGTCAAAGATCATTTGTGTCTTTTGTGCGCTCTTACTGCCACATTTCTTGAAAGATTACTTTCAAATTTTGCATAGAGGTGTATCTTACTAAAATCAACACATCTTTAGTGTGAGGTGATGCTGCCACCCATGTTCCATCTTTTAAAGGGTCAAAGGTCATTTTTTAATGGGTGTCTAGTGTGAGCTCTGCAGGTCATATTTCTTGCGCTGCAATGGAAATTTCTAGTTTTGTGTAGTTTTACGCTGTTCGATCACAATATGTGCAAGGTTCACGCTACAGAGCACTCCGTAGATTGCACCGGCAACTATCGTGAGCAACATTTTCCACAGGCTCCTACTCATAATGCAATGCATTATAAACAACATTACATTGTATGTTGATTTTATTATTTTGAGGTCTATAACTCCACGAAAAGGAGATTTCAAGTCCTAATTTTTTTCAGGCAAGCTGTTAAATGACATTTTCTTTCATATTAAGGAAATAATTGATGATTTTGAGTGCGATAGGGCATGTCTATTTGCACGAATCGTGCAGCCACGTCAGTACTATTGAACGAGCTACGAAGTAGCGAGTTCATTAGTACTGACGTGGCTGCACGCTGAGTGCAATAGACTGCCCTCGCACAAAAAATCATTAATTATTTCCTTTATATAACAACTATACGTTTGACATTAACATAATTATGTTCTTACCTTTATAATCCCAGGAAAAACGATGCCGTTCCAACATGTCCATGAAGCTCTATCCAGTTCCAAAAGAACTCGCCGTAAAATGCCTCTCCAAGTGTAATTCAGTCCAAAAAATATAACAAGTTTTGGTTCAAACATGAAATGCTGTGCCGCTGCTGGTTCCATTAAAATATCAAATTCAAACAATGTCTTGACTGACATATTGAACAATTCAACTTCCAACTCCAAAACGTAAACAAGGAAAAAGTAAAGTCAACTATTTGAACATATTTACAAGTTAATCGATCCTCTATTTATTGATGAATGTCACCGGTCCATGGAAATGGAAGTGCTGGACAGTGTTTGTAGTGGTTGACGATGATGAGGCCTGAATGTTCACTAATTCTTGGGATAGTGCCAAGTTCATGTTATGTGCCTCATCATCGCCACCTTCATGGATTTGAACTTGTTGTTGGAGGTCGCAAATAGCCGCAATAGTACCCTCATGCACCACTTTGTCTCCAGCACTGTTCTGAGCCAACCCCTTTGCAATATTGTTGCTCATTTCCTTCTTTTTATGTGCACTGGTCCTGCCATAGTGCTTTAGGGATGACTCTGATTTATGTCCAGTTACTGTCATGATATCCCTGCTCTCGAATCCAGCGTCATTCAAAGTGGTTATTGTTGTTGCTCGCAGGCTGTGGTTTGAGTACTTTCCGCCACACCCAGCAGCTTCTGTGATCTGTCTCACCTTGTTTCCAAGGGTGTTGACGCCGACAGGAACTTTGTCGTACCAAGGTCCTTCTTGTGTTGCTTTCGACTTTGGCTTCTGCCAAAATGAGATGCAGAATGGGTTGAGCAGTGCTTTGTATTTCAACAGACTGCGGACAGGGCACCTTGGAGAATCTTTAATCTCGTACATTCTGCCTCCGTACTCTTCGTCCTCATTTTCCCTTCTGGATTTTGTGAGCGTATCTCTTCTCTCGAAATATCGTCCTTCTTCATCTTATTTGAGCTCATAATCATCACTTCTCATGTCACGGAGGGATTCCCGGCCCCGCTGGCCAAAGCAAACCATGACATCTAGAAAGACCTTGTTCTGAAGTCCGGATGGCGTGTCGATATCAATAAGTCCACTCTCGTTTAGTTTGATCATATCCTCTTTGGTGACAGGATTCTTATGTTTCACAAAGCCTTTGCCTTCGCGTTTCAGTTTTTGGGACATGGCCTTGAAACTCTGTTGACTTTCTTGAAAGTTCTCGGCATTTGTATCAATTTCCTTTGCAAGAAAATATTTGTGGATCCCATATTTGATCGATTGAATGCTCTTTTTGGTGTACAATGTCCCGTCATCCTTTCTCAAACCAGCATAAAAGCGACTCAACAACTTGTCTAGTTCATCCACTCTCAAATGATCAACATCCTCAAGAGAGTTTAGCCCTACACATTTTGCAAAAGCTTCAAGACGATTCACTGTTAACTTTTTAGTTAAAATGCAGCAAAGCTCGCTGCATGCATGTCCACACGACGCGTAATGTACGTTTAATAACGTGTAGGGTGTACCGCCGGTACATCACTCCTTTACTTGATGACTTCAGCCGTGCAATAGTCGACTAATGCATGGCTGACGTCAATTACCGAGTGCAGATAGATCATTTTTTCTGAATATCATGTGACCTGAATTCAGCCAATCACAACACGAGAACATTCTAAGGCGTTATATAAAAGAAAATAACCTCGCAACTACCGTATTTGTCGGTGTATTAACCGCACCCCTAAAAAAAAAAATTTTTTTTTTTAAAGTGCGGTTAATACGGTCGTGTATTAACCGCACCCCTTTTTTCTTTTTTTCTTTTTTTGAAAAAAGGTGCGGTTAATTCACCAGCAAATACGGTATCAAAATTTGGATTGCAAAATGCGGACACTCCCTTGAACATTGAATGATTTTCTTTGGACTGCAGTCACTGCACTTTAATATGTGCATGCTTGCATTCATGCTGGTAGCTCTGTAGGTGATGGCTAAACAAACAATTCAGATACCTAATTATACTAGTGCTAATATTCTGTACTGTCCAAACTTCAAGGCGCATAACCTTCATTGTAGTCTCAGCTATCAGCTTTGGGTAGGCCTTTGCGAGATACATCTACCTTGTGAACAGGTTTAACCAAGGGCATCGATTTCTTCTCGCCATTGGGGGGATGATTGGTCATTTTGACCATCTCTGGCGAGGGAGCGAAGCGACAACCCAGCAGCGTGCCCAGTTTTTATGGCTGATGGGGGGGGGGGGGGGGCAAAGCTTTTGAATTCAGCTGTTTAGAAATTGGAAGATTATTAAGTGCACATTGCAAGCATCATGTTATGAGCTGGGCTTTGTCCAATATGAACTTTAGCCTGATAGATACATATATTGCAAGCATTCTGATGGAACCCTGAATAGCATCAGCCATGGGATACCCACATTGGGAAGCTTATTGGGGGTCCAGGGGGCGGAGCCCCCGGAAGCTTTGGGATTTGTAATATCCGGATAAAAAGATGTTGTCTATATGTAAATAGAGGGCACTGTCCAAGTATGGATGAATTTTAGCCTGATAGATAAATACTGTCGATTGCAATCATCCTGATGGAACCCTGAATAGAATAAGTCAAGGGATACCCACATTGGAAAGCTTTTTGGGGGTCCAGGGGGCGAAGCCCCCGGAAGCTTTGGGATTTGTAATATCCAGAAATACAATTAACTATTGAATAGTTAGCTCAATTTTAGTGAGCGAAGCGCAAACTTACAGTGGGCCAGGATCGCCTGAAAGTTTGCCAAGAGAGAAGTCCTGAATAAAACTATTTAATGAGTACAAGGCTAGTACTGGGTAAAATAACCTTAATGGGGGTTCCAGGGGCGTAGCCCCGGAAGATTTTGGATTTGGGCAGTTAAGCATTATCAAAAAGTGGTTTAAAGAAGGCTATAGTAACAACTCCATTCATGAGAGGGGGCAATGCTCCTTAATTTTAATGTTATTATATATTTTTGAACCCCAAATATTGGGGGGGATGATAATACAGGCCATCCCCCCCACCTGAAATATTGGGGGGATATATCCCCCCATCCCCCCCCGTGATCGACGCCCCTGGGTTTAACTGTTTACCTGATAAATATAATTACTATATAACTGTTATAGATGCAGCTGCCGACCAGTTTATTTGAGCAGCAGTGGATTGTAACCTTACAAATAGTATATATATTATCCTTAGGCCAAAAAAAAAATTTGTTTGATTGGCGTAACGGGCAACCAAAAATTAGGGTATTAAACTATTTAATGAGTACAAGGCTAGTACTGGGTAAAATAACCTTAATGGGGGTTCGCACAAATACACAAAAACACACACATAACACATCGCAATTGCAAATTCTATTCCAATTTTTAAATTATTTATTTATTTTTTATTATTATTTAAAAATAAAAAAAATTCAGAAAAAACCTCTAGGGTCGGCGTGCATTAGCGCCGGTATTTTTAAGGGCGGGCGGGTTACGCCAATCCAACCATTTATTTTTCATGGCCTTATGTATAAGTGTGTGACTCCGACTTAATGAATATTGTAACAAACTCGCCATTTTCACTAGAAACCTTGCAAATACTTGGAAATCCCATAAAACAATATACGCAGAGCTGCCAACTAGTACAGATTTTCCGTAATTGGTACAGAAATTGACAACCATTACGGGAGTACGGAATGCCGCTTAAAATTTATTTTTATTTTTATTTTTTTTCTCTTCCCGATATCTGTCCGTTTTTTCAATTGGAATCAGCAGGGCAGTGCCATGTTAGTCGTTAGTCTACAAACCATTGTCAAGATGAAAGCCTTCGGATGTCTGTGACCATATACAACAACCATTTCTACATTTTTTTTTTTTTTTTTTTTTTCGGTTACCCGTTCTGCTAAACGTTTTTGCCAATGACGGTCGGTTAACCGTCGTGTAACCGTTTCACTAAACTTAAAGTTCATAGAGCCGCGTAGGAAATTACTGATTTCTTCCCCAAATTACTGATTTTGAGCCTTGAGAGTACTGATTTCATGTTCTACAGGTTGGCAGCTCTGCATACGACACAATTATTTTCAGATGCTGTAGTTCCTTCAATTAATGAAAATTATTGTTCCTCAGAGCTTCACTTTTTAAAAGTGTGATTACAAATTTTAATTGAAGTGTTTTTAATTTCTAAGCCATCGGAATATTAGACTTATACAATAAGAACAAATATATTGCAAAGAAGAATGAAAGATTTTGAAATAAATATAGAAAAAGTACAAATAAAACTTGAATAAAAAATGTGCCGTCATCACGCGCATACTTATTTTCTTTAAAGGGGACCACCAGGCAAAGGACAACACATTATTATATGCTTTGTTACCGTTTTGTGATATCAAATAGATACCCAACATTTTGCAAAGGGTTGTGTAATTCATAAACAAAGCAATTAATTTCCACCACTTACGGAACCACGGCTATCTCCTGGTTCCACACGGGCCAGGTATTTGCGAGTGCGCCAATGCAATTCACGCGTACGTCAATAGAATCCCGGATGATTCGTTCGCTCTGCACAGAGCGCCGCTGGCTCTGCTCGCATAATAGTCTGCGCATTCATACCGCATAACCGCATGGCTGAGAATCAGAATGGTGATGCGTTTTCCAATTATATATTTTTTTCTGAAAACATATTTTTGTGAACTTATTGAAGGAATGGAATACTAAAGATGTTACCTTTCTATAATAAGATTATTATTTTGGGGTGGTGGTACACTTTAATTAATTATCATGAGAAAAATAGTCGTGAAAGATTTTTTTTTTTTTAGTACACGTGTACTAGAATGTTTACTGAATATTACGAAGAAGTTATTAGCAGCCCTGTAGATTCAGAAAGTTTCTATGATACACAATTTTCTGAAAAAGTCAAAATTTCTCTGGTCCTGTACGCTGCATATTGATTAGCATAATTAAATTTGAATGAGCGATTTTAATAGTTTTTTTTGCATTTTAGGATGGGACTACAAGTAGCTTTCCAAAGCACCTAAAAGTTTCCAAATCAAAGCTCCTTCCTCTTAATAATATTCAATTGAAGTTGTGAAATGTCCCATACGTCACAAGTCAAATAGCTTGGACCTGCCCAGAGGCATTCCCGAGAAGGTGATCACCATCCCCTATTAACTTCGCCCAAAAAAAGAAAGCAATGAAACCGCATCGAGTACATGTGTTTTTGTCATTAGTTTGTCATATACAATTTCATCATATCTGCATTATTGTTATTGTTAAAATAATAAACAGAGTGTACCGGGGTATTCACTGAAAGGATGTATCGCAATGACCGTGTGCAAAAGAGCGGGGTGGAGCAGGGGTAGAACACCCATGTCTCTTTCGTATTTTAACCATGTGGATTGGGAAGTTTTAAATAATTTTCAGAGGCAGTTGTGTTCTTAAAATTGTGAAGGCTTTTCTCTGACTAAAAAACCCTGTGGATTTCCGCGGGTTCTGCTAGTATTTGAATATTGTTCGTAAATCTCTTCCTAATTCATTTGCCTATGTGAAGAAGTGCATGCACGCGTGGGAAATTTTCCCGACCCACTGAACTTTGAGCCGAGCGTGCGCAAATGCCATGAATTCCGTACCGTCTGTATGTATACACGGGTGCGGATATCGTCAAGATCAAACGGATGATTATTACTGCGACAAATCTACAACAGACCATCAGTATTCGGTGATAAAATATGAACTCAATATTCGTTTTTTTCACTAGGTAAACCGTGTTCGTTTTCTTTCAAACTTTCACAAATCTTTCAATTGTATTTTACAATGATATTGATATAGGATTAAAGTCTCAAATGTCATTTTGTGCAATTTCTGACACTTTACCTGGATCACTTTAAGGAAAAATTCATTATTATTATTATTTATTCGGCAAATCTAATACACACAAAAAGTGTACAAAGTAAGGAAATTGCAACCACTGGAATGCCAGGGCTTTGAAAAAGTTAACTGAAAACCAAAAGCCTTATGTCCCAATTCCAGTGGTTGCTAACAGAATGATAACAAATCAACTAGTATAACAGTGGATAGAAAGTGAATAATGTGAACGTTTGAATATCATAAATAGTAATCTTACACTAATTAAACAAGTCCTAAATACTAGTCTTACACTAATTAACTGCAAGTAATGAATTAACAATTAATTAGTTAAGAAGTGACTTGAGAAGAATATTACAAAACATGCTGTTTTCGCTTAGTGCGCCACTCTTCAAAATTGATCAAACCTAGGCTGATATAAAATTTCAAATAGATAATGATTAACATGGACTTTAATACATTTTGTTTGGATATCCATTGAGCATGTTTGTTTAATACCAAAGTCAAATACTTTGTACTCCCTAATGAGCTAATAGATGGGTCTAGATAGAGCTGATAGAGGGTGCCATGAGCTATGAACTTCACAGTTTAAAGATCAAGGCATACGAGATAAAATCCTATCAAATGTGCAGGTACATGATGTAACCTTTATCTAGATTGTGTTTCAGCTGGTTAGGATCAGGGCACATCTACATTGTCCTGGTAGGACCATTCACTTCACATTGTAGTTTTGTACAGAATTCCAAAGGAACGTAGATTGAACTACAAACAGAGAGAAATGAACAGACCATTTTAAGTCACCAATTCCATGAATGGGTGGTGACTTATTTGATTAATTTGTATGCCTCTGCAACAAAGTAGTCAAAGGCATTATGTTTTCGTGTTGTCCATCCGTCTGTACGTCCCGCTCTCATGTATGTATTGTGGGGTGCCAATGAACCAATTAGATTTTTGGGTTATACGGTCAAAGGTCACAGGTCACAGGGCTCATATATGCAAAAATGGCTTGTGATCGCCATGGCTTGTGTATTCAATAACCGATTTATGGATTCTCACCAAACTTAGTCCATGTATGTATTGTGAGGCGCACTCATGTATAATGTAAGACGGGTATGTGCTGCTTAAAAGAACCCCGTTTTCACACCCGATCGCAGCTCTAAAGATACCCGATTATCAAAAATTGCCGCTCCATAGACCCCCGGAATGACTTGGCTATGTATTTGACTAGCGCCAAGTCCATTATTCTCTTCTACTTCGGCTCCTTGGACCACCATTTGAGCCTTTTTGAGGGTTTCCGTAGGTCTTTGGTAACTCAAAGTCTATGTATTTTGTAGTTTTAGTCTGCTCCTTAGACCCCTTAACTCCCGTTTCAGGGTTTTTGTAGCTCCAAAGACCCTATATTTTGTGCTTGTAGTCAGCTCTTCAGACCCCCATTTCGGAGTACAACAAATATTTGTTATATTAAAGGGACAGGTCCACTTTTACAAAACGTCTGCTTTCAGTTGACGGATGGGGATCAATGTAACACGCAAAAAAAAAATCAAGAGCGAACAGCCCTCTAATTTGGATTCTACGAATGAAAAACGAATGCGTCCCTCCATTTAAACTTTATATCGGTCAATAAAGGAGTTCAACTGATTTAGCATAATATTACAACTAGCGGCACCCGCGGAAATCCGCGGGGTTTTTAGTCAGAAAGAGCCATCACGATTTTAAGAACACACCGACCTCTGAAAATTATTTCAAACTTCTCTATCCACATAGTTAAAATACGAAAGAGACACAGGTGTTCTATTCCTCCTCTACCCCGCTCTTTTGCACATGTTATTGCGATACATCCTTTCAGGGAACACTATAAACCCGACCCATTGGATATCCCCGGTACACTCTTTTTGAATGTTAACTATAATAATAATACGTAGTTAGTAGGGGTACAGTGATCACCTTTCCCCCTTTTCCAAATCTGCAGGATGTTGTCCTATAGGTTTGATTTCCGATTTTAACAGTATTATCCCCTGTCATGCGTTTATCATATTCTTGTGAAACCCGGAGATATATAATAGCGCTGGAGGGAATGAGTATAGCTGGCTTTTCATGCATTTAATAAAATGACACTCTTTATACTCTTATGTCGTATTATCAATCCTGTGCGGATTGCGAGATATTTAACTCTTTCCTTGTACGTGTTGTAAAAAGGCAAGTAAAGAATTTCCTCCCAATCCGAACGATTGTCGGTAAACATGTAACCCCATCCTCCGTACATTCTGTTTACAACTATCATGACGCAATTCGATAATAGTGGGTGTATTAAAAGACTAATGACGAAATACATATGTCATTTAATATGCACTTCATGAAATTGTATTCGTTTTTCATATTCTTTTGAAACCTGGCAATATATTCCCTTGGACGGAGTATGCTTCAGCGATCAGGAGCGGATACTTTCCCCTCCCCTCCGGGAGCGACTCGGGAATGCCTTATTGTCCTCCGCATAACGTATATCCTTCGATCGGGACGGTCGGGGAGTCGCCGAATCCTCGGGGTGAGGATATCTCGAGTGGGACATGATTCGAGGGGTTGAAGCTTACTGTATTAATATAATAGATAAAGTACTAATTCTCGTAAAGGTATTGTGAAGCCGACATTTGTTAACATATGTCATGGAAAAAGATCTCAAAAATAAAAAAATATATAATTACATGTAGTCAGTTCAAGCGATGTTTGGGTATTTTGCTTGGTTAACGCTCACACATAAGTACTTATGCGCGGGTCACGTAGCTAGCGCGGGTCACGTAGGGGTCATGCATACCGATCTGGCACTCCGTGAAGTATGTGTACGAACTTACTCACCGGCCGAAAATACGTATGTACCCATTAAACCGACGTCCCTCAGTTTAATCAGTTTTAGGTCTATAACTCCACGAAAAAGAGATTTCAAGCCCTAATTTTTTCAGGCATGCTATTAAATGACATTTCCTTTCATATAAGACCAACACCTCGCAACTTTTGAATGTTGGCTTGCAAAAGAGGATCTCTCCCTTTAAATACTTCATTAAACCATTAAAACATATTTTTCTGAACTTGTTGGTAGAATGGACTACTGAAGTGCTCAGATTTTCAGGGACTTTTCATTCTGTTTAGTGTAAATAGTGCATACAAAAATTTGTCTGGATTTCAAGGGTATGCTTGAAGGCTAAAAAATAGATCTCAATGTAAATATGTTTTATGATGAGTTGTAATGAAAACCATATGTATACATGTAGAACCTTTTTTCCCCCTAAATATTAAAATCCTGAATTTGTTGTTCATTTTTTGACAGGCCGACAGATTTGAGGAAGGTAGCTCGGTAAGTATTAATGTTCTATTTACAAAATCATAATGTTAATTTTAAAAATTGTGAGAAAATATGTAATTCTTTGTTTTAAAAGCCCATCTTCATCAGTTTCTAATTAAATCAATTAATATATTTTGTTTCTGAAATATGTTTCTATTTCTATCTCAAATTCTTTAAAATTCTTTTAGAGATCATCTTCTCGAATGAATAGCTAATTGGTAAAGAGCGGTTTATTGTATTTTACTGATTTTGGTTACTTACCACCAATGAATGATTTTCTGCATTATACACTATCTAAGTTATTACTATTTGTATGCATTTCAACCTGTTAGTTACTCTAAGTACTGTTTTTTATTGCAGGGGTCTATTAGCCTGGGTAACCCATCGGAATCAACTGGCGGGTGAGTAACAATGTTAACAATTTGTATCATAATTTTTTTTTTTTTGAACGACCACCAGCATGACCAGCTGTTCCACCAGCATCACAGCCTTCTTGTACACTCTTCGGTGTCCGTTTCGTCTTCAAAATAACTACTTTGACTAGTGTACCAGAAGCTACACAATCCCGGGCTTGTATAAGCGGGCAAGGTAAAGCCTGGGATGATGGTGGAACAGGTGGTTATGCTTGTGGTCGTCAAAGTAAACAAAGCCATGAGGGCGTGGCACATTCAGTGAGTGAGGTAATTGTTTTCATACCCCCGTCAAATGAAGTTTGAAAGGGGGTATATAGGAATCAGCGTGTGGGCGGGCGGTCGGTCGGTCGGTTGGTCCGTTGCAAAAAGTTTGTGGAGTGAACTACTTTCACAGTTTTTGAGCAATTTTGATGAAATTTGGTACACTTAATGTTCTTGGGGTAAGGGTGTGCAAGACACATTTTTCATGAATGTTTATTAAGGCGTTGCCATGGTAACCAACATTTTGCACCAAAAATATGAAAATCTTGTGGAGCGAACTACATGTACTTCCACAGTTTTTGAGCAAATTTGATGAAACTTGACACACTGAATGTTCCTGAGGTAAGGGTGTGCAAGACATATTCTGTGAATGTTAGATAAGGCGTTGCCATGGTAACCAAAATTTTGCACCAAAAATATGAAATCTTGTGGAGCGAACTACTTCCACAGTTTTTGAGCAAATTTGATGAAACTTGACACACTGAATGTTCCCGAGGTAAGGGTGTGCAAGACTTACTCTGTGAATGTTTGATAAGGCGTCGCCATGGTAACCAAAATTTTGCACCAAAAATATGAAAATCTTGTGGAGCAAACTACTTCCACAGTTTTTGAGCAATTTTGATGAAACTTGACACACTGAATGTTCCTGAGGTAAGGGTGTGCAAGACACATTCCGTTAATGTTAGATATGGCGTTGCCATGGTAACCAAAATTTTGCACCAAAAATATGAAAATCTTGTGGAGCGAACTACTTCCACAGTTTTTTAGCAATTTTTTATGAAACTTGACACACTGAATGTTCCTGAGGGAAGGGTGTGCAAGACATATTCCGTGAATGTTAGATAAGGCGTTGCCATGGTAACCAAAATTTTGCACCAAATATGAACATCTTGTGGAGTAAACTACTTCCACAGTTTTTGAGCAATTTTAATGAAACTTGGTAGACTTAATATTGTTTTTAAAAGGTGAGGGTGTGCAATACATATCTTTTTTGTTTTTTCGGATAAGGCGTTGCCATGGTAACCACAAATTTGCTCCAAATATATCTGTGCAGCATACAGTGTAGATTCTGCACTAAATAATAATTGTTATATCTTCACAAACCAGTACTTCGGGGGTATTAATCACATTCAGTGATATTTCTAGTTATATCTGTTATCGCCATTGTTAGCATTATTTTATTATTATCATAATTATGATCATTTTCAACATCTAAACTTCTCTGTATATTAGTTTTATTCTTGCAAATCGTATAAATGAGTGATAAAACATGATGTAGATACAGTATTCATTCATCTAGTAAAATATGCTTAATGTGTGAAACTAATGCAGGGTCAGGACCACGACCTTCTGAAATAATGCAGGGTTCAAAGGGTTAAGGTCAAATATAACTTAAATGAAATTACTTTTGCAAATTAGGCTTAGCAGGTTTTTCTTTTCAAAGTGATAATTGTATAAGTTGGTCTGCTTGCAACTGGTTTAATCTATTTATGACATCAATAATGATTAAAGGAACTGAATAATATAATCATTTAGTGAATGTCATTTTCCGATAATGAGCGGGCAGATGCCGATGATATTGTGTCCATAAATCGTCAGAATTGTTTGGAAAAAAGTATGGACAAAAGTCCGTCCAAATTTAGTTGCAACCAATTTGAAAACTAACTTTAGTGGGAAAAGGAAATTGATGCGGGCGTTATAAGTGCAAGATTAAAGTGATGCCTGTAAAGTGTCTAACATCACGAAAGATACTTGGAGCTTCCTCGTTTCTCTTCTGCCGTGTTGTTTAGCTTATGGTAAGAGAAGAATAAAATAGGGTTAGATTTTTTCAAAGTAGAATGAAGATATTTATCATTGAAAATCATTATTTCAAAAGCGTTAGCTAACGGTTTTGATAAAAAGTACAATCGCAGTAGCTGATTACGTCCGGCCAGCGAGCGTGGGAAACCTTCCCGAGATACGACTGTTGAGCCGAGCGTGCGTAAATTCCATGAATTCCATACCATATGCAGGGCTCCACACTCACCTTTTTAGTCAGTGGCCCGGTCGGACCAGTGAAATAGTTTCTTCCCCTTTTCTGGTGGCCTGAAAGAAAATTTACTGGCCCAAAAATTTTATTTCACAAGTAAGCTTTTTACTATTCAAAATATCACTTTTTCCTGATCAAACCTGTGATTACAGATGAAGCACGACATAAAAGAAAACAAGATATTTAAATTTTGTCAATGTTGGGTTGAAAATCTGCTTGCCCGATCGGGCCACCAAAATATGACTTTTATACATTTTGCTGCCCCCAAGTGCAATTTCACTGGCCCCGGGCCAGCGGGCCAGTGGGAGTACACGGGTGCGGATATCGTCAAGATCAAACGGATGATTATTACTGCAACAATTCTACGGCAGGCCATCAGTATTAGGTGATAAAATATGAACTCAATATTTGTTTTTTTCACTAAGTAAACAGTGTTCGTTTTCTTTCAAACTTTCACAAATCTTTCAATTGTATTTTACAGTGATATTGACTTAGGATTGAAGTCTCAAATGTCTCTTTCAGCAGAATTTTACACTTTACAGGCATGCCTTTAAGATTATGATGTTATTGGAGTAATTTTTAACAACCTGAATATAATTGATAAAACGCAAATATGATAGTAACTGTATGTAATTAATCTTTTACTGAAAATGAAGATGCAAACTGGCTCTGTATCAAACCTCTTAACCAGGTAAACTTAATGTGTAGAATCCGTTATTGAGCACAGTTCATTTATAGTAGATGCTATTAGAACTATAAGTTATGGGACAAGGGTCCTGTTGCAGAAAGAGATACATGTACAATCGATTTCTAAGTTGCAATTAATCGTAAGTCAGATCACGTGTTCTAGATGCGCAAATCTGATTGGTTGAAACGCGTACATTTTCTGACTTGCGATCAATTGTAACTTACAATCGATTGTATCTCTTTCTGCAACGGGGCCAAGATCTCACCGTCTGTTTTAGCAACTTATAGGTAATTGTTTAGTGGCCATTGCTTGCTTTTTAAATTTGTTATGATTTTAGTGTGTATCATTGCATGCCATTCACAAGCATTTCACCCTCAGTGATAACAATTGTTTATTATCCCATCAAGGACAAGAGCTATTTGAAAGCGAAATTGATCATTATTTTCTCAACAAAATGTCAACTCCTATTTTTTTCTACGTATAAAGGTGAACAAAAAGTTATTAAAACTTAAGACAAATATGAAGTAACTTTGCCGCAAATTTGCCAATTTGAATGCCACAATCTGTTTGAAAATGTGGCAATGTGTTGCCAATATAAGGGTTTTCCAAAATTATAGCGATTTACTCTGATAAAAATCATACAAAAATAATGAAAGCAGGTACAGTAACAAAATAACAGCGCTACACAAATATAGAAATTTATGCTCTTTCTTCTTATATATTTCATGACTTGTCATCTTCTTGCTCAAATGTAGGACTACCAAATAGTGTTGTCGTTTTCGGGAGTATTTACTACCCGGGACTCGCGATAATTTTTCGGGCGAGTCCCGGGTACCCGAAATTTACCCATTTGTTTATTACACGATCAGCATTTCACGCCAGCTGGGAAAACATGTTCATTCAAGTGACAAACATTGAGCGCATTTATGACAATAAATCATCTTCTTGAATGAACATGAAAGCTCTGGCGTTCAATGAGGGGACTTCCCCTTTTTTCGGGAAATCGAGTATCGATTTTGTGCCCGGGACTCAAAATTTTCCGGCGGGACCCGGGTACCCGGTACTCAGCGACAACACTACTACCAAACCACGAATATGTGGGCCATCATCCTTGATGGGCTTAAAGGGACTAAGTAACATTGTCCAAAAATCCTCAAAATTAAATTTTAATTCTAGCGGTTCCCTCATACCTTGTTGTATTCGTATAATTAGCAATAAAATCATGGGACAGGTTTCAGTTATTCAAATTTCCCTTTCGTTACTAAGATATGTACGATCAAAGTATTTGGATAAGAAAAACTCTGGTGGAGTTTTGAAACCGTGTACAAAGTGAGTGCAGTGAGTTAGTGAATATTACTTTGCATTTTCGCTCATTACTTGGCCATGCAATGTTCATTTGACTTGAAATTTTCACACAATACCCTGTGGACATATGAGATGTCAACAAAGTTACTAGATCCCTTTAAGTAATGATGGTAACGAATCTGTTAGCAAGAGGATGACGGTTGAAGCTTGTAATTCAGGCAATTATTTCCTTGTAAAAAGTTGATTGAAATGTTAATTTGCCAATTAAAATGATTTTGGTTGCACCCATTGGCAAGTAGATTTTCCAACTTAAAGGGGTAGTACAGTTTTGGTAAGGCTGAACTTAAAGTGGCCAGGCAAACTAAACGCATGTTTTTATCTGTTCATCTCTATTAGTGTAAACATCAACTATTTGTAAACCATTTGACCCAAACATATTTTGTTTATTTTAAAACATTTCAGTAATTATTTTTCTCCATATTGTGAAGCCCCCACTTCTGAAAACCTCTCCAGAGTAGAATTCTATTGTTGACCTGTTGTGACATCATCAGCCATTGACTTCTCAGTTACAAAGAAGTTACCTTCACCCAAGCTGAGTGCCCAATCACAATAGCATCACACGGTTGAATAGAATACCAACTCACACACCTTCAATTTCAATAGCTGTTGCTATGTCAGAAGAAAAGCACTGTCTAAGCTATTGCATGGAGGTATGCAGGGCATGCTTTTGGGTGGATGTTCTTTTTGTACTTTCATCTTTTGTATAATCTCATGGTAGCTGACCAGTGATTGACATATGATGTAACAACAGGTCAACAATATAATTTACTCTGGAGGGTTTTTTAGGAGGTGGGGTTTAGCGGAATTTTTTTATTTTTTATAAAATGTTAAAAAATATACAAAACATATTTAGGTCAAACCGTTTACAAATATTGAATGTGTACACTAATACATATGAACAGAAGTCAACATGCATTTGGTTTGCAGGGCCCCTTTTAATTAACCAAACCTGGACAGTAACATTATAAACTAATACCGTAAAACTCCGTGTATAAGACGCACTTTTTTGTTGAGAAAAATGTATAACCACTGTTTAGAAAATTGAATATTAAATGAGTGCTGCTACTCATGAATATCTGAATATTCAATTAGTAGCAGTGTTACTGCTTAAAAACTTGCATTTTGTTTTGCTAACCACTATAATTTATGTAGGAAAAAGGTATCTTTTGATAAATGTTACCCCTTATATAAAGCTCTTGTCATGCCCTAGACCAGTTTAATATGCATTAAACATGACTACCGGGTGTCCCCAAAAAAAAATTCTAAAAAAAAAAAATTTTTTTTTTTTTTTTTTTTTTTTTTTTTTTTTGGCTGTACCTGTGTATAAGACGCACCCCCCACTTTTTAAATTTTCCGACGGAAAAAAAGTGCGTCTTATACACGGAGTTTTACGGTAGTACTGTAAAACTCCGTGTATAAGGTGCACCCCCAACTTTCTATTAAAAAAAAAGGACACCCTGTATTTTTTTTTTTAGACACCCTGTAGTGCTGTTGGAATACTTGCATCGCTGGTCTAGGGCATATCAAGAGCTTAATGTCAATTGTAGCTTTCATCATCATACACTATACATTTTTTCACATACAAAATAGTGGTTAGTACAAAAATTGCACACATTGAGCATTAACACTGGTGCTCATAAATATTCATATTCATATTCATGAATATTCATAAGCACTTATACTCATTAAATATAATGCAATTGTCTTAATTAACTAACAAATATTTTCAATTATGAGCAAAATTTATAACCACTGGTTAGATAGAGTACTGCTGCTCACGAATGTATGAATATTCATTAGCAGCTCAGTATTTGCTCAAAATACTTGCAATTTTTACATCTGTAACCAATATTTTTTGTGTGAGAAAAAGGTATATGTTGCTGAATGCTACAACAGACAGCAAGCTCTTGTCATGCCCTAGACCAGTGCAATATGCATTGAAAATGACTACAGGGTGTCCCCCAAAAAAAATTCTAAAAAAAAAGAAGAAAAAAAAGGCGCACCCCGACTTTGAATTTTTTTCTGACGAAAAAAAGTGCGCCTTATACACGGAGTTTTACGGTATACATGTAACTCCACCATGCTCGAAAGGTATGTATACAAGATTACAAACGACTAAGTAAAAAGCCTGTTATCATTTTAAAAGGGGCATTCAAACACAAGAGGGCGCTATAGAATACAATGGTAATTTTAATTTTTTAGAAAAATTCATTAATTTGCATATTTATGGTAATTTTTGCAAATAAGGTCATAAAAATCATATTTTTACCCATAAATCATATATTCTTCATAATTAAACTCTGTTTTTCACTACATATATTCTTTAGAGCATTTAGAATAATACAACAACAAAATTTGGCAGACAGGTTCTTCCTTATGTTTTCTATATTGTTTTCATGATTTCTTATGTATTTTTTTATTTTTTTTATTTATGTATTTTACTTTTTTGTTGTTTATTTTATTTCTAACTATAATTCAACTATTTTGAACCCTAAAACAAACTATATATAAACAAGACCAAATAACCAATGATATACTTCCTTTTATAAAAACTGATATTTCCATATGTTTTGTACACAAATCACGAAATCACGATTTTCGGGCTGACATGCATAGACAAAAGGTCACGTGACTTCGTAACGGTAGGTCCGATTTTCAAAATTTTTGTTTTAAAATATGCGCAAGACCCAAAAAGTCACTGAGCAGCGGCGCGGCATTTTACGGCGTTTAGGAGCAATAATTATTAGGGTTAATAGGTCTATAATTTTTTCAAGGTACAGAAGACTTTGAAATATTCTAATTTTATTTGTTCAAGCTGGATATGAAATTCCAGGAAATCTAGTCATTGATAGGTCTATCATTTTCATCATTTTGATTAGGTAGAACGGCCTTGAATTTGTTCTTATTTCATTTTTAGAAACTGTATATTTCAGGAAATGCAAAGATGTCATTACAATAAAGAAGTATCATACCTTGAACGTTTTCTCCTTAGATTTTCATAAATAGGTACTCAATATACATAATTAATTAGCACTTGCCCGCTTGCCCGGGGCAAGTAACATTTTAAATTTCATGGTCTAATTTCGCTTCAACAAAGAGAATAGAATGTAGTTCCTTATATGACAACCTCATCTAGAAGTATTATAGCGGGCAAGTAAATTGTCTGTTTGGGCAAGTAAAATTTGAACATTTATGGTTTTACTTGCCCGAATGGGCTAGTAGAGACTAATTGCGATGAAACTATCATTTGATGGACCTGACTGGGCCATAGCCTCTAGCCAAGTTTTCCAAGTACATGCAGTATGAACTAACCTGACAGACACTGTCACACAGTGAAAAAATGTTCAGGGCTCAGGCCAGGGCGATTTAGTCCCGAGAATGACAAAAATGCCCCTGAAGTCATTAAAAAGCCCCTTTAAAATTGCATAGATTTCAATGCAAAACAAATTTTAGAGTGCTATTTGCATTCGGGCAAGTTTGAAAAGTAGCCCCCGAAAAATTGATATTATTTTTTTCCTATTGAATACCGTAAAACTCTGTGCATAAGGCGCACTTTTTTTCCGTCAGAAAAATTTCAAAGTCGGGAGTGCGCCATATACACAGTTACAGCAACAACAAAAAAGTTTATTGAGCAAATACTACTGCTAATGAATATTCATACATTCGTGAGCAGCAGTACTCATTATATATATGCAATTATCTAACCAGTGGTTATAAATTTTGCTCATAATTGAAAATAGTTGTTAGTTAATTTAGAAAATTGCATTATATTTAATGAGTATAAGTGCTTTTGAATATTCATGAATATGAATATTTATGAGCACCAGTGTTATTGCTCAATGTGTGCAATTTTTGTACTAACCACTATTTTGTATGTGAAAAAAATGTATATGATGATGAAAGCTACAATTGACATTAAGCCCTTGATATGCCCTAGACCAGCGATTTAAGTATTCCAACAGCACTACAGGGTGTCTAAAAAAAAATACAGGGTGTCTTAGAAAGTTGGGGGTACGCCTTATACACGAGTGCGCCTTATACACAGAGTTTTACGGTACGCATGTGGTTGATATGGTTTTGTTTTCTTCGCTTTTTATATTAACTTGCTATAAATCATTTATGGTGTAATTAAACCAAGAATTGACCATTTGAATTATAATGAATGGCTGATAATTTGTATTTTGTAAGTAGCATCTGTTCTTGACAAGAAGGAGAGATAATACAAAGATTTAGCTAATTATTATCACTAGATATGCACCATTTTATTCAAATAAGAGACTCCTGTAGCTACATGCATGCCAGAGGCGTCGCCGCGTCGATCTGTTTGGAAAACACAATGCATTGGAGGGGCGAGCATTTCTCCAATGCATTGTGTTTTCCGAACAGATCGATGCGCCTGATGCATGCCTACACTGTGTAGGTAAGATAATCACCATAATGGCTACCCTTACTACTGAATATGGACATGATACTGGCATACCATATTTGTTTAGTATCTGTGCCCCTATATATAGACCAGACTGAACTTTGTTCACAGACCTTAAAGGTGCAACTGTAAAGTGTTAGATATTGCCCAAAATTACATTTGAGACTTTAATTCTGTACTAAAATTATTGTAGGATATGTCTGAATGATGTGTGAAAGTTTCATTGAAAAAGAACACTGCTTTCCAGGTTAAATAAGCGAAAATATGCATCAGCTTTTACAAAGAATTACTGTATGACGTTTATGAGGTTTATGACTGTTCATTAATGCTCTTGAACTGAATGATAAATATTGTCAACCTAAAGGGGCATTTGAAAAGATCTAACCCTATTTTATTATTTTACAAAACAACACGGTAGAAGAGAAACAATTAAGGAAGCTCCAAGTAATTTTCGTGGAGTAAGACACTTTACAGGCATCCCTTTAAGTGACTGTGTGTTGAAGACAATCGAATGATGTATAGACTACTTGTTCCTACAAGATCACTTTGAGGCCTATTTTAAAGCACTGAAAATAAATCATTATTTTCCTCAACATATTGGCAACTCCCAATTTTGTTCTACCCTTAAATGATCTAAAGATAGATCTGTGCAACATATTTAGTTAGGAAAATTGAAGACAAATATGAAGTAATTTTTCAACTAGGGCTTGAAAAATGGAGAAATTTATGCTCTTTCACCTTGTGCACTTCATATAACTTGTTATCTTCTTGCTAACGTGTAGGACTACCAACCGCATATATGTGGGCCATCGTCCTTGATGTGTTAAGCATATATAGGATGAGGTGATAGAAACCGTAGTACACAAATCAACCAGGCAAATAGACAACACACTTCTTACTAAATCTGTACATTTGCACTCTTCCTATAGGGTGTCGGGTAAAAATGCCAGTGGAAAATATGCCAAAATAAAAATGTCAGTGACAAAAATTGATTTTTACCTCTGGCATTTTTGTTACTGACATTTTTCCTTCTGGCACGTTTTCCACTGGCATTTTTATCTCTGGCATTTTTACATGGAGCCTTTTATAAAACTGTATTCATTTTGTATTTTTGTTACATAAATGTGTATTTGAATGCACTATTTTTATGAACTTTTTACTGTTCAAACGGATCTAGTAACTTTGTTGACATGTGCAAATAGTGATGAAGGGTTGATGCAATGTATATTGTTGTTATCTCATATGTCCACAGGGTATTGTGTGAAAATTTCAAGTCAAATGGACATTGCATGGCCAAGTAATGAGTGAAATTGTGAAATTGTGAAAAAGTGATATTCTCTAACTCACTGCACTCACTTTGTACACAGAAGAAAAACTCCGGGAGAGTTTTTCTTATCTGAATACTTCGAATATATCTTTGTAACGAAAGGGAAATTTGAAAAACCGAAACCGGTCCCATGATTTTATTGTTAAAGTGAAACCTGTAAAGTGTCTAACTCCCGAAAATTACTTGGAGCTTCCTCGTTTCTCTTCTACCGTGTTGTCTAGCTTATGGTGAGAGAAGAATAAAATAGGGTTGGATTTTTTCAAATGCCCCTTTAATATGACGATATCTATCATTCAGTTCAAAAGCATAAGCTAACAGTTATAAACCTCATAAACATCCGTGTTAAAAGCTGACGCATATTTTCGCTTTTTATGCCTCCGTAACGAAGTTGCCGGAGGTATTATGATTTCGGGTTGTCCGTCCGTCCATACGTACGTATGTCCCGTTCTCGTGATCGCGTGATCAAGAACGGATTGACAGATTCTGACCAAACTTGGTACATGTATGTATCTTGGGAGGACGATGATCTGATTAGATGTTGGGGACATGAGGTTGAAGGTCAAAGGTCACAGAGCTCATTATATATTCAAAAATAGCTCGTGATCGCGTTATCTGAAGAACAGATTGACAGATTCTGACCAAACTTGGTACATGTATGTAACTTGGGCGGCCAATGATCTGATTAGATTTTGGGGTCATGAGGTCAAAGGTCAAAGGTCACAGAGCTCATTATATATGCAAAAATAGCTTGTGATCGCGTTATCTCAAGAACGGATTGACGGATTCTGACCAAACTTGGTACATGTATGTAACTTAAGAGGCCGATGATCTGATTAGATTTTGGGGTCATGAGGTGAAAGATCAAAGGTCACAGAGCTCATTATATATGCCTAAATAGCTCGTGATCGCGTTATAATCTCAAGAACCGATTGACAGATTCTGAGCAAACTAGGTACATGTATGTAACTTAGGAGGCCGATGATCTGATTAGATTTTGGAGTCATGAGGTGAAAGATCAAAGGTCACAGAGCTCATTATATATGCAAAAATAGCTCCTGATCGCGTTATCTAAAGAACGGATTGACGGATTCTGACCAAACTTGGTACATGTATGTTCCTTGGAGAGCCAATGAACTGATTAGATTTTGGGGGTCATGAGGTCAAAGGTCAAGGTCACTTATAGCTCATAATTGTGATACCGTCAAGATCTAAAAGACAGAGTACCATCAAAATTGAGTTGACAAAATTAATTCAGTGTACATGTTGATTTGGGCTTGATATAAATAAATCGCGTAATGGCGGAGGCATCAATTTCGAGTCCCTTTAATCATTACACCATTATCAACATTAGTGATAATGTGATTTAACAATTTTGTTTGATATTATTTTCCCCTTCACATTTTTCTCTCTCAAAGACCTACAAACCATTCCTGGATGCCCTGTTAATTTGTTAAAATCCAGTAAAATAACAAATTTGGTGGCCCCAAAGGCCCAAACAAGCATTGAGTAGCCCCAAACAAATTAACATTTTGATTTTAGAAGTCTGTTAGTATTTGGCACTGAGTCGGGCAAGTGAAATTCGTCAATGAAGTAATTTGGTGACCCAAGCTCATTTGTGGTGGCCTCAGCCTCTGGTACAGCGGGCCAATGCCTATTTTGAGTCCTGCAATACAGAGTGTCTCAGATAAAACGAAACTGGATTTCATGGCAGAAATTATCTGTCATAGTGAATTATTTCTTTGGTGAGATAACATAAATGAAGAGCTCGTGTTTCTCTTCTTTTATTTGATGTACAACTTATGGCACATAGTTAACGCATGACTAAATTAGAACAATGGAATTGGGCATTACCAAAATTCCATTTGCACGCAGAAATCGTAGGTTTGTGTGAATTTTTAGGGTAGTAAACGTACTTGTTTTTAAAAAGGACAAACGCCAAATAAAAATCCATATATTTATCTTTTATATGACACCTCATGATTAAAAAAAAAAGAGATTTATGCCAGAGAACGAGTGCAATTGAAAACATGCTTGATTTCAGCCCAAATGAGTAAAGCCTATTGCCCACTTAACGATCTGGGCCTAGCAATCTAGAGCGATCTTGCCCGAATAGGAGCGATCCCCTGAGATCTGTGGTTAAGTCACCAAGTGGGCACCAATGGCCGCACCAGATCGCTGTAACTCGCGTCCGCAAGGGTGGTGTCGGTAGCGGTTGCCGGGGTTTTGACATGCTCAAAAATCTGGCGACCAGGTTGGTATCGATCACATTCGCGGCAATCTGGTGCAGACATTGGTGCCCACTTTGCGACTTAACACAGATCTCAGGGGATCGCTCCTATTCGGACAAGATCGCATAGGGCTAGCGACCTTGGAATCACATCAGTTCGCAGTGAGTCAGCTTGATTCCATTGTGCACGCGATCTTTTCAATTTGGCCTCCTTGGGGTCATAGCTTGGCCCCTATTTCCACCCATTGTCAAGGAATACAATAACGAGGAATTCACGCTTGTTTGATTCTGAATTTGTTGGCCAGTCATGGCTAGCCGTTTTAACATTTATTTCCTTAAGTTACCAACAACAAATAATTTATTGATATCAACCATTAATTTCTTGATATCAAGAAAAGAATTCTTGATTCTTGCAGGGCGCCTTATTAGAGCAGTTTCGCATAACTGAACATTGAATTCTTGATATCAAGAAACCACTTTCTGTTGCTAACCAATGGCATTTCCTGATTTCAAGAATTCAACTCCTGGCATCAAGAAATCAAATTCTTGATATCAAGAAATCGAACTCTGGATATCATTAATTTATTTCCTGATATCAAGAATTTAATTATTGCTATTATGAAAACCGAATTCCTGATATTTGTGCGATCCCGCCCGACATGCGATCGAGAACAAATTTTTTGAACATGTCCAACACCTTGTGACCCTAACCGACACATCCCTTGCGGACGCGAGTTACAGCGATCTGGTGCGGCCATCGGTGCCCACTTTGCGACTTAACCATAGATCTCAGTGGATCGCTCCTATTCGGGCAAGATCGCTATGCGCAGATCGCAAAGTGGGCACTGGGTTTATAAAAAAAACTCGCAAAGCGCATTATGATGTCAAGACAAGCAAGAGCGAACAATACCTGGCTGTAATTCTCAACCATGCACGCATGCGTGGAAATAGGGACAATAGGAAGTCGCCGTGAGATCGCATAGTGGGCACCGAAAAGATTGCGTTCGCAATGAGATCGGGCTGACTCGCGGCGAACTGGTGCGATTCACACCGAACAGAGATCGCTAGCAACTCGGGCTAGATCGCAAGTGCAGATCGCCTAATGGGCACTAGGCTTAACTCACCCAAACTTGTAATTTCTGCGTGCAGATGGAATTTTGGTAATACCAATTTCTTTTGTTTTTATTCAGTCATACGTGAATTATGTGCCATAAGCTGTACATCAAATGAAAGAATAGAGCCTTTCATTCATGTATATCTCACCAAAGAAATCATTACACAAAAAATACACAACCACTACCGCAATTATCTTATTTTTTCTTGTACAAATAATGATTATTATTAGATTATGCCTCTTCTTTCTTCATCACATATTTCCATCTATAGCAATGCTTGCATCACATCATAAACAATCACCCATGACTTCAGGGAACACTGCCCTTGGTAGGAGCTTTGCATTCATTTTTGCCATTTACATTTGCACATCATACAACATTATTAAAACCAGTTTAGCACAAGCCATTTTGTGTGTGTCATTGTATTCTTTTTAACAGTTTTGTTATTATTTGGCCATTATGGCGCGCTCCCCCAAAGATCTTGGCCATGAAACAGCTGATCGCCGTGAAAATTTGCACACATGTTGGGTAAAGTGTATAGAATACTATGGTACAGTGGAACCTCGTTATAATGAGATCATTGGGACCATGAAAATTACCTTGTTAATTTGTTAATCACCTTGTTAATTTGTTAATCAGGTTTCTCATATCAAGGTAAAAAAAAAAAGAAGAAGAAATATAAAGAGCTGGGACCAATAAAATTACCTTGTTATGAAATGGTTTTGTTTTATCCTATCTTCAGGTTCCACTGTAGTTTTTTGAAAAATGTATTAATCTGAATATTAAATGCTAATTTATGCAAATAAGGTCTTCTTAACCCTAAAAGGGCCATTATGGCCCCCCCCCCCCCCCCCCAAGATCTCGGCCGCGGAGTGGCCGATTGCCGTGAAAATTGCATGCATGATAAGTGAAGTGTATAGAATACAATGGTAATTTTAATTTTTTGAAAAATTCATTAATTTGAATATTTATGGTAATTTATGCAAATAATGTCATAAAATTCATATTTTTACCCATAAATCATATATTCTTCATAATTAAACTCTGGTTTTCACTACATATATTCTTTAGAGCATTTGGAATAATAATACGACAACAAAATTTGGAACAGCCAGGTTCTTCCTTATGTTTTCTATTGTTTTTAGCTCATCCGGCCCGAAGGGCCCGATGAGCTTATGCCATGGCGTGGCGTCCGTCGTCCGTCCGTCCTTCCGTCCGTCCTTCCGTCCGTCCGTCCATGCGTGCACAATTTTCAAAATGCTTCTTCTTCCTTATTTTTCAACCGATTTTGATTCTGATTGTTTCATAAGATAGGGCTAGGAGGGGGATTTAAAACTTCTACACAGAATCGTGAAATTCATTATATATGCTAATTTATGCAAATTTATTCGAAATCACAAAAAATGCTTCTTCTCCTTCATTTCTCGACCGATTTTGATTTGGTTTGCTTTATCTGCTAGAGCTAACTTTGGTACACTAAACTTCTACACAGAATTTTGAAATTTGTCTCCATTAATTAATTATGGAAATTTTTATTTATTTATTTATTTATTTATTTTTATTATTTATTTTGTTTAATTTATTTTGTTTAATTTATTTTATTTTATTATATTTTTTTTAATTTAAATTTTTTTTTTTTTTTTTTTTTTTAATTTATTTATTTATTTATTTATTTTTTTTCCCATGTCCCTTCTGGGGCGTCAAATTTATATTTTGTTCACTCTATTTTTTTTTAAATTAATTTTTATGTCCCTTCCAGGGCATCACATTTTTATTTTTGGACCAGTTGAAAAGTGTACCACATGAAGTTTGCGATATTTGATGTTGCGAGATGCCGGATGAGCGCTACGTCATTGACGTTCTGGTTATAATTTCTTATGTATTTCTTTTTTTTTTTTTTACTTTTTATTGTTTTTTTAAATTTTATTTCTAACTATAATTCAACTATTTTGAACCCCAAAACAAACATATAAAATGTAAACAAGACCAAATAACCAATGATATACCTCCTTTTACGAAAACTGAATATATTTCCATATGTTTTGTACACAAATCACGAAATTGAGCAATTTTCGGGCTGACCTGCATGTGACTTCGTAACGGTAGGTCCGATTTTCAAAATTTTTGTTTTATAATATGCGCAAGACCCAAAAGAAAAAAGTCACCAAGCAGCGGAGGGGGGGGGGGGGCCATTATGGCCCCATTATGGCCCCCCCCCCCCCCCCCTTTTAGGGTTAACATTCAATTTTTACCCATGAATAATATATTCTTCATAATTTAAAAAATAATAATGATACAATAAAATGCCCCGGCTTTATCAGGGTTTAGGGGGGGAAAAGTGCTTCCACTTTTTCAAAAATTTACAAAAGATGTTTTTAAATAGTTGTTGAGCTCTCTATTTAATCATTATTTTACCCATACATCACATGCACAATGTTATACAAATATGCTGAAACCAAGGCATTTTTAGAGAGCACCCTATTGTGTTTTAACAGGCTTTTTAATTAGTTGTTTTATTTACGAGGTTGTCATGAACAGGTTTTGCTTACCGGTACTTAAATTCAGTTTTACCAAAACTGTACTATCCCTTTAACAATATTACTATGAATACACAAAATACATGGCTAGGCAGAGGCCTTCTTTCTTTTATAGTTATTTTCAAAACATATTTTAGTGTTCAAATTGGCAACTTCACAGCAAACCACTTATTTACCACTTATTTTCATGTCATGAAAAGATAGACAAAACATAGAAGTTACAAATTTGTTTGAATGAAATGATGATAATTTTGCCATAAAATATTAAATAGCTCTTGTTCTTGATGGGATAACTTCTCCATGCCAATGGTAATTCAGAGAGATAGCGGAATATGCCTCCACAACTAGCTGGAGGCATAAATGTTTGGGCAAATTTGGTACATGCCCATGAACTGATTAGATTTTGGGCTCATTATATTTGTCTGTCAGTATATATAGGTCCATTCTGTACATAGATTACAGTAGAACCTCTTTATAACGAGCTCTCTTATAATAAGGTACCTGATAAAGCGTGGAAATTTCACAGGTCCAATTTGATGTATTTTATTGTTTTTTCAGCCCTGATACAACAAGATGGTATAAAAAATTAAATTCAATGGACCCAAGGTGCTCGTTATGAGGCTTCACTGTACCATAAAACTGTACATTGTATGCATTTTGAGCCAACGAACCGATAAGACTTTGAGGTCAAAGGTCACAGGGCTCATTCAATTTGCATCAATATATTGTGATCTATTATATATATGTGTTTGTATAATTTGTAGGTTTGTATTTGTAATTATGTTATTGTTTTGTTTTGATTTTTAAGCGCTTTGTATTATTTTTGTTGTTGCAAAAAGCGCTATATAAATGAAATTATTATTATTATTATTATCTCAAGAACTGTTTTTGGTTCCTCTTCATTTTACTAATTCTCTTCTTTCTTCTTTCCTGCAGATTCCTGTTGAACTGGGTACTGCCCGCTGCGGTTGGCATTGGCGTTGCTGTAATATATCGCGTCTACTTCTCTGGAAGCAATTAACATCCAAGAAAAGTTATCATCGCGGCTATATTCCATCAGCAAACAAATTGTATGAAAATATCCTGGGACCAACTAATTGCTTGGGTCTTTTCCTGCTGTTTTTTTGTACCGTATGCCTGAAAGATATTACAGAATGAAAATTCTTCAATAACAACTTGATATGTGCATTTAATTCAAAATACCGTACATGGAATTGTTTTATGTAAAGATGATTATGTAATATAAAAGTAAATCAATGTAACATGTAGGTCTGCCCCACATGCAATAATGTCGGATGTGATTGGCCTGTCTATTTCAATTTCAAGTTTATGGGTAGAGCAAAGTGCCTAGTGTTTTTATTATATAATTGTGCTGCTTTATTTCAGCTATTTATGCTTGAATTTCATTGTTTTTTTCTCTCATATCCCCTCTCCATCTCTTTATGAATTGTTTTCTTTCATACCATTCCTTTACCACAGCTAGGAAATTTAATTGCTAAAATGATAATCCCCCCCCCCAAAAAAAAAAAAAAAATGTTTGCAATCATTATTGATCATATCAAATAGACAAACAAACCATGTTGTAATCATTGCCATGGTACATTTGTCAATTTGATATGATCAATAATGAATGCAAACATTTACTGTAGCACATTATACATCCAGGAGGGGGCAGTGTAAGATCTTGTATGAAAGCTATCTTTGACATGCATATACATGTATAATATACATTTTACAACCTTTTACATTTAGTGAAAGTTTTTAATAGAACAAATGTGCTAATCATTTGTATTTCTAACACTTTCATAATAATGATAATGGTGGCCAAGTATAAAGGGCAAGATCTGTTTTTTGAAACTCGCTGCGCATGTTTAGTGAATACTTTATTCAGAATTGCATGTTGTGATTAATTTTAAAGCCATGTGGCCACTGAAATTACTATACTTACATATTATGTTATCGCATCAAACTCAAAATGTTGCAAAATAAACTTGTACATGTTAATGAGTATAACTACAATTATGATCTTTATATGGCTCAATATCATCTGTGCCAGCTCTTCCCATGTATCTATTTGTTCCTAGTTTGCTCTAAAGTAAGTTGAATGATAATTCATTATTATACTTAACCCATTCAGAACTAGTCCCGAAAATACTTGGGCAGGAGTCTATGGAGAATGCATGTTATACCAAAATAGCAAAACTACAAATGTTTTTCATTTTCAAATGTAGAGTTCTCTATTACATCTTCAAGCTGGTACCATACTTCGTTCAGTATTCATTTTCTTGATAGTGAATTTTGTTGCATCGTTTAGAACAAATAATGACGGAAATGGGATAACAAGGCTTGTGTAGTTGCTATGCAGGGCTGGTAACCACTCAGTAATTGACTTTGCAGGTAATCGACAGAAAACGTTTGTCAGTGACATTGCACATGTACAAAGTCAATGGCGAGCCAAACTGCACGGATACAAGCCCAGGAAAAGCCAATTTTCGTAGAGCTTAAAAATCATAAATTTTCATTTCAATGACCAGCGTCATCAACAGATTATACAAAAAAGATTTAGGGCATTTGATTATTGCAAATTATAAATTAGTCCATGAAAAAGTCAACTCTTTGATATGTTGTCATTCTATCAAAGAAGTGTGCGGGTGTCAACATGTTTATGGTACCGTGTAGCCACATCCTCTGGGATGACATTTCACAATGCTGGTGTGCCAATGACTGCGCAAAAGGGTAACCAAAAATACATATCGATGGAATAAGCGGGAACAAATTTGCGAACAAGCACAAACAGGATTTACTGCAAACAAGTGCAAACAGGATATACTGTGAACAAATTTGTTCGCAGTAAATCCTGTTCATGCTACATTTGCACGTACCGTTTGCAGTACATCTGTTATTTACTGCGAGCAAGTGCAATGCGATCAGGAAATTTGTTTGCTGTAAATAGCTCGTTTGCACTTGTTCACGCTAAATAGTAGGACCCCTTTTTATAATGAGACTACACGTAAATAGCCCATTGCTTGGGCTTTTTCCCAGATCGGCACCAATTGATCGGTATGGGTTAGGTATGGGAGGTACTTATATCTGAAGTGTGAACTGTACCAATAGCTCGGCTTATTTAGGTAGTACATATACATTCCCCGGAGCATAGGTTGGGGTTTAAGAGGAAATACTATACATGTATCAACAATTTAAATTAAATAAGTTTTGATTGTGGAAAAATTGATTATTATGAGCAGAATAATATACATTGCTGCTTTGAGCATACTTGATTGGTGCTCCATTGTTGACACAGTACAATGTATGTAGTTGGGAAAATTATGAATGCTTAATTTGTTTGTAAAGAGGGATCAATATACTTCTGTCAGTCATTGTGACATTTTACTTAATAAAATGATACTGTATCAATTATAACAAGATTCTGTATGTCTAATATTGTAATCAGTATTATACATGTGTTTAAAGGTGCACCTGTAAAGTGTCAGATATTGCCCAAAATGACATTTGAGACTTCAATCCTATACCAAAATCATTTTAAGATATACATGCATGTTCAAATGATGTGTGAAAGTTTCATTAAAAAAGAACACTGCTAAAGGGGCATTTGAATAAATCTAATCCTATTTTATACTTCTCTTACCATAAGCCAAACACTTTAGAAGAGAAATGTGGAAGCTCAAATTAATTTTCGTGGAGTTAGACACTTTACAGGTGTAACACATTGCAAACACCCCGGATCTTTCTCAAACTGTGCATGTAGGTAGCTAGGGAATTTGTGAGAAATATATCAATTGAACCCTTACTTCTTCAATAAACAAATTTAATATTTTTCTGTTTTACTTCGGAAAAAATATGGCTTGAGGTAACTCGGCCTCGAAAACTGAAGAAAAAAAAAACGTTTTATACAATTTTATACAACTACCCACCCCCACCCCTTTTATCCAGCTTGTCTGGTTTCCTTAAATTGTTGCTTGTTAGGTTCTCCACTATTACTCTTATACATGTATGCCAGGTATGCCGTGGGGGGGGGGGGCACTCGAATTATTTTTTGACGGGGGTGTGCCTCACAGAACTCTAAAATGGTTTTTAAGAGCGACTACAAGCACAAAATATAGGGTCTTTGGAGCTACAAAAACCCTGAAACGGGAGTTAAAGGGTCTGAGGAGCAGACTAAAACTACAAAATACATGGACTTCGAGCTACAAATGACCTACGGAATCCCTCAAATGGTGGTCCAAGGACATGAAGGAGCTGACTAGAAGAAGAATAATGGACTTAGCGCTAGTGCTGTAACTGACCTTGATGATCGGATTGATTGATCGGATCGGCAAAATTTTATCGATCATCGAAATCGGATCGCAGATCGGATCGGATCGATTGATCGGATCGGCAAAATTTTATCGATCATCGAAATCCCAAGCCCAAGGTAATCTTGTATGGGTATGCTTTCATTTCAAACCGATTACCTCTTCTTTTACAAAATTAGTCCCATGTGATTAATTTGGCGTAACCTTTCAGAATCACATGGGACTAAGCTCAGAATCGCCGCGAGTAATTTTGTAAAAGGAGAGGTAATCAGTTTGAAATGAAAGCATACCTATACACGATTATCTTGGTATTATTCATATGGATATATGTTGCTTTGGTATTCATTTATTTTCCCAAAATATGTTTTTTGGGGATCATTTTCCAAAGAAAAAAAACTTTTTTTTTTTTCTTTCCGAGCTTCCGATGATCGGTTACAGCATTACTTGGCGCTACTCGACTACCTTGCCAAGTCATTCCGGGGTTCTATGGGGTGGCAATTTTTGAAAATCGGGCATCTTTAAAATGGCAATCGGGTGTGAAAATAGGGGTCTTGTAAGCGGCACATACCCGTCTTACATGAGTGCCCCTTCCCCCCCCCCCCCCCCCCGGCATTATGTACTCTCATTCTGTATGCAGAGTATGTTGACTACGACTACAGTGCACAAAAGCAATGTTTCACATTATTTGTTTTAAGTTCTCCTTTTTATTCACGACAGCCCTCATGTTTACAAAATTGCACTAGAGCTATACATGATCACACACAATTTCTGAGCATTTGGAAAGTCAACATTCGGTTCAACATCAACAAATTTTTGTTGAAATACAAAAATACAAAATTCATATTAGGAATAATCACATTGTATTGTAGACTTCAAATAGCAAAAAAACTATCCGCTCCATTATGAATTATCATTAACAAGTTAAAGGGATAGTTGAGTATTGGTCAAACTTAAATCTGCAAGAATCTTCAGAAGAAGAACTTAACTTTAGTAACCAAAACCTGCACCATTACGGTACAAACTAATAGTTTTAACTCCACTATGCTCGAAAAGTGTACACAATTACAAAGGACTATGTTAAACCCCTGTTTTCATTCAAAAAGAGCGGTTACAACTCAGGAGGGAGCTCTCTAAAAAAAATTTAAAAGCCATTTTTCCTACAAAATTGTGCATTTGATGTTTTGTTAAAATAATGATACAATAGAGATATCAACTTATAAGCATTTAAAATATGTTTCTAAAAAGTCAAAATGTTCCCTGGCGGAGAAACTTGAATAACCAGAACGTCAATGACGTAGCGCTCATCCGCCATCTCGCAACATCAAATATCGCAAATTTCATGTGGTACACTTTTCAACTGGTCAAAAAATAAAAATGTGATGCCCTGGAAGGGACATAAAAATTAATTTAAAAAAAATTAGAGTGAAAAAAATATAAATTTGACGCCCCAGAAGGGACATGGGAACAAAAAAAATAACAAAAAAATAAATAAATAAAAAAATAATAAATAAATAAATTTAAACAAATAAAAATAAATAACAAATAATAATAATAATAAATAAATAAATAAATAAATAATAAAAATAAATAAATAAATAAATAAATAAATACAAAATTACCATAATTAATTAATGGAGAAAAATTTCAAAATTCTGTGTAGAAGTTTAGTGTACCAAAGTTAGCTCTACCAGATAAAACAAACCAAATCAAAATCGGTCGAGAAATGAAGGAGAAGAAGCATTTTTTGTGATTTTTGGAATAAATTTGCATAAATTACCATAATTAATTAATGGAGAAAAATTTCAAAATTCTGTGTAGAAGTTTAGTGTACCAAAGTTAGCTCTACCAGATAAAGCAAACCAAATCAAAATCGGTCAAGAAATGAAGGAGAAGAAGCATTTTTTGTGATTTCGAATAAATTTGCATAAATTAGCATATATAATGAATTTCACGATTCTGTGTAGAAGTTTTAAATCCCCCTCCTAGCCCTATCTTATGAAACAATCAGAATCGGTTGAAAAATAACGAAGAAGAAGCATTTTGAAAATTGTGGACGGACGGACGGACGGAAGGGCGGAAGGACGGACGGAAGGACGGACGGACGCCACGCCATGGCATAAGCTCATCGGGCCCTTCGGGCCGGATGAGCTAAAAATGTGTTTATGGATTCTGACAAAAAAATTTGTTTGGAAGTGCCCCTATATACCAAAACTCAACTATCCCTTTAAATACCAGCAATTACATTTCTATTAAAGTGATGCCTGTAAAGTGTCTAACTCCACGAAAAATACTTGGAGCTTCCTCGTTTCTCTTCTGCCGTGTTGTTTAGCTTATGGTAAGAGAAGAATAAAATAGGGTTAGATTTTTTCAAATGTCCTTTTGGTATGAAGATAATTATCATTGAAAATCATTATTTCAAAAGCGTTGATCAATGGTTTTGATAACAAGTACAATAGTCGTAGCTAAACGCGTCCGGATGCAGCACTCGTGGGAACATTCCGGAGATTGAACTTTGAACCCAGTGAGCGCAAATTCCATGAATTCTGTGCTACGTCTGTAAACATACACAGGTGCGAATATCTCAAACGGTTCATTATTACTGTGACAAATGTATGGCAGACCATCAAGTATTCGGTGATAAAATATGAAATCAATATTCGTTTTTTTCACTAGGTAAACAGTGTTCTTTTTCTTTCAAACTTTCACAAATCTTTCAATTGTATTTTACAATGATATTGATTATAGGATTGAAGTCTCAAATGTCATTTTGTGCAATATCTGACACTTTACAGGTATCACTTTAAGAATCAATATACAGTTTTAGAATATATTCTGCATGAAATTACACCTTGAAAACAATAACAATAAATTCTAAACATAAGAATGTGAATGTCATTTGCTGAGCAACATTTGTATTACTTGAATGCAAATACAAAATTGAAATCATGGTTTCAGAATGGCTGATGTAAGCCAGAGAGAAAATATCCTATGTACTGATCTTTAGCTTGGACTTGATAGAAAAACAAAGATATATGCTACTGGGCAATTCCAAGCAAACGCCGTGACGGTCAGAGGGTGTTTCTCACAATGAAAGTCCAAATAACTCATCAAATCTAAATATCTAGAACCAACTTTTGATATGCATCTGTAACCACTATCCTACCAATAATTTACAATAGGCAAGAAAACCAAAATTCCCAATAAATTATTAATTATGAATATCAATATCTGCCGTAACGCCGTGACGGCAAAAAGACATGGGTTTCTTACATGCTAAGAAACTAAGTAAACTCTGTGAACTACAGGAACATTTTGCACTTTTGTCACATTGATTCTTTGTACTAGACATCAAGCTAGAACATCCAAATAAAAATGTAGAAAAAATCCAATGCTCATAGTAAATATGATATCATAAATGTATCTATGCACTGTAACGCCGTGACTGTAACGCTGTGACCTCTGAATTGTACATGTTATATATATGGGAGATATTAAAGAGATGAATAATATGATATAATTTTAATGTAGTGATCCAGAATCAATAAAGAACTAGATGAATAGGTGATATAACCAAGATGCTATTAAATGATCATCCGCATGACACAAATTTGCAGCACAGCGCCCTCTATTGATCAAAAAATCTTTTAGGACATAATTGAAATTCTTATCTATTTCAGAAGTTAGTTAATGGAACCATCAAATATTAAAACCAAAATACATACTTAAATGTAACAATGAAATATGAGACCTTTGACATCTGACCTTTGACCTTGTTTCTCAAAATAACATAAATGTTTAATTTTTGGTCTGCACAGTGCATATTTGCAAGTGATTTGTTTCATGTAACATGATTTCAGAGTTAGTAAATGTTTGTTTTTGAATTGGTAATTATCCGAGTGACCTTTGATCTGTGCCCCAAACAGTTTCAGAAAATTGTCTTTTACCTACAGTACTCTTTCTAACATTGATTCTGGAACTTAATTGTGAGAACAAAAAACAACAACAATATTTTGACCTGTTGACCTATTACCTCCCATGACCCCATTCCCTAATCAGGTCATATACTTCACTGGACGCATACCAGTATTATTATCATGTTATCCTTCAAGGATTCTCAAACTATCTTGATAATAATATAATTTTTGCATATTTGTTAGCTATGTGACCTTTGACCTTTGACCTCATGGACCAAAATCATATCAAATAATCCGTACCTCTAAATACATGGATTGTACAAAGTTTCAACGAAATCCATCCAACGATTCTTGAGATATTGCAAAAAAAAGAACACTGATGTACAGATGCACATACAGACAGACGGACATACAACCCATACACATACATGACTCGGGTAACTTTGAGATGGAAACATTATCAACTGACCCTATTCATATAATTATAGCATGAGCAATGCCCAAGCATACCTACAAAAAATATCTTACACTATTTGATTATGTCTACTGTGTTATGTCAATGGGAATCCAGTAGGTAGCGTCACGGCGTTACACAAAACGTAACGCCGTGACCAAATTGATATTGATTATATTAATAAGTGGTAAAAGATAATGCTGCTCTTCAGCATGCATATTATAGCCCTATGGGCTAATACAGAGAAAACAAAAAATTATTTCATTCCCATTCATATTTTTCCAGAAATATTAAAAATATATGTTTTTAGTGTAACGCCGTGACATATTAATGATTGTAAATGAGACAGTCACTGAAGCGGAACGAAGAGCGAAAATGACGAAATTGATATTTATCTGAAAAATTGAAGCAATGATCCTATCAACACTGAAATAAAATTGTATGAAAACTCCTTTTCGCAGTTCTTTTATGCTTAATATTTAATTGAATGTTTTGTGAAAATAACTGAAAATTAATTTATGCTATATATATATATTAACAATAAAATAATAGTTTACAATTTTTTTTTCAAAAACAAAATACATTTTTGGAAAGTTCAATCTTTTAGCTTTCATTTGATACCAAATTTGTTATGGTACAACGAATTTGAAAAATCAGTGGCTATGTCAATGTTTGCTTGGAATTGCCCTACTGTTGATTTGTCAAAAAAGTTTTGTGAATCAGAACCAAGGCACGATCCTCATTAACACATATCCAATAGAACAGTTCACTAGGCGAACAGTTCACTAACTCTCTAAGAGTCAGTTGGAGCACATCTGATGCAGACACCTGGGATCCCTGGTTCAACTCAAGTAAAATCGTGAATGATAAAATTGACATGCCCAAACAAAAAATGTCCTTGCCCCCCCCCCCCCCCCCCCCTAAATAATGTGAAACAAAATAATAAATAATTGCACTTGGTATTTTGATCTGCTGGGCAACTTTCTTTGTTATTTCGTCGCTGGGCAATAAAAAGGGCAAAATGGCCGATATTATCGTCGAATATCGATTTTGTTTTTATTTTATTTTCAGATAGAGTTCTTTAAAACCTATCCGATGATATGTTTAGAATTCCCATATGTGCCCAACTTTTTGAGAAAATCAAAAATATATATCATATGGGCAATACGAAGGACAAAAAGGGATTTGCCCTTTTAGCTGCCCATTATTGCGCCAAGTTGCGCGCATTGCCTGTGCATTATCAATGCGCGTAAAAGGGCAATACGCATTTTGTCCTTTTTCATGCCCAATATCGACGCGATATCGTGCATGTAAAAAGGGCAAATTCAGAAATGCGTAAATAACTCCGTTAAAAAGAACTGAGCGTAGGCCAAATTAAACGACTTGATTGCTTTATAGCCTACATAACTGTTTCACTAAACAAGATTACTGGATTTGGCATTTTAAAAATATTATTGCCCAAAATGTCAAAATGTTGTTTCTTCCAAAAAAGTAAGTATCGTTTTTTGCTATCGATACCGTCAATTTGTCCTTTTAATTGCCCAGCGACGATTTGTAGAAGAGATTTACATTTTATCTTCTTCGTAGTTGGACAGAAATTATGTAAGGTGGCTGATTGGGAAACTAAACTAGACCATTTATGAAATTTCACTTGCCCGACATAAATTTTTATTTGCCCAGGACAATCAGGCCATTGCTAGTATCGACCTGTCCCTAAAAATGAAAATAAAATTATTATGTTAAATGTATGTCACACACTGATATGCATGACCATATATTAAAGGGACGCAGACTTAACATTGTCCAAATCCTCAAAATCCAATTCTTATTAACAAAAAAAGTATGGGAAAGGTTTCGGTTTTTCAAATTTCCTTTACGTTAAAAAGATATATTTACGATTGAAGTGTTCAGATGTCAAATTATCCAATGGATCGTCAGATCTGTGTACAAAGTGAGTGCAATGAGTTATTGAATGTCACTTTGCATTTTTGTTCATAACTCGGCCATATAAAGTCCATTTAACTTTAAATTTTCACTCAATACCCACTGGACATATCAGATAACGTATCAACCACTCATCATTTTGTGCACAAATACAAAGTTAATAGATCCCTTTAAACATAACATCTTGAATTAATCATTCATACATGTGCTATAGAGGTTTGGTACTTCTGTAAGTACTTGGCATTTGGAGGCATTCAAGTTTGGCAGACACAATGAAATGAATACAAGACTAGCATTTTGAGTAATTAAAACGATATAAACTAGAAAGCAGCACTCGGGGAGTGCATATATAATACTTTTTGTGCGCATTGACCTTGACGTCTTTAACCTTGAAAATTAAATGGGTTCTATTCCAAAACTAAAAGGAAAGGAAGCTTCTATGAAAAATTGGTATATATCTGCAAAATTGTGCTCATGAGGCTATTAAAAAACCAACAAACGCACAAATGGAACCGAAAACATAACCTAAATAATACCATGCACTTTGTTGGTGGAATTAATTACTGGACAAGTGATCATGGAGGTTGATCCATTGCACATCAGAATGCTAAGTCTAGGACTTAGAACTGCATTGTGTAGCATACAGTAAACTCAAATGTGTTATTCTATGATTGAAGTGTTCAGATTTGAAAGCCTCCATTTGAGACTTTCAACAGTACAAAGTGACCGAGTGCAATGAAGTAGCAAAATATGCAAATATAACTTTGAATTTTGGCACATAAATCATTAACATTCATTAATCAAGGACCCATATAACACATCAAAATGCCCAATTTTATGAAAGAAACTACAATTTAAGAGGTAGTCCTAAGAGAACTGATAGGACATGAACAATACATCTTTTAGTAAAATTACATTGAATTTTGGATACAGTTCCTGCAACCATTTATTAGTCTAGCATCTGCAGACCTTTTAGTGTATTTTGTATTTGCATTTGATGTTCACAAACAGAATTAGAACCAGCAACTGTGTCAAATTCTACCCAAACGATTTTCAAATGTCTCCCTAACTATGGACTGGAGGTCTTTGGATACTTTGTACGAATGATCAGGGATAATATGATATCAGGGATTTTAATTTAATTGGACTTCAATTTTCACATTGTTCTCAGTTCTCACATAAAAAACAATCTTACAATGATATCAATTCTAGTGATAGTATTTCACATTTTGTTTAATGTATAAATCACATTAAAAGTTTTATTCAAAGATTAAACATATAAAAAACGTTTAACATATTTGACTTGGCACTAATATCATCAATTTAATTCTCAAGTATCATTTTTGTACAGATCTTATAAAACCAATAGTTTCCAACAACAAAACCTAAGGCTAAGTGGTCCGAGCAGATTTGTAATGTTACTAACACTGTAACAGTGATGATTTTCTTTTCACTTGGTAAAAGGATTTATAAACAATACTCCATGCTACAGAACAAAGATTTAGAATAAAGAACGCAAATGAGCATGAGAGTTTGACTACCCAGTGATGGGTATTCTTACATCACTTGCATACATGTTATCATCGTTGTGGTTTGGTATCATTGACATTGACTCAATTGACTGAACTCGAGTTGAAGATGACTAAAAAACTCTAACTTAATTTTTGAAGATGATAAAACTGCACATATCAGACACCATCAAGATCAAATATAGGAAGTCCAAATCGGCTTCCTGATATAAAGCACACTCTGTAAGTGAGTAACCATGTAAGGAGGGCGATTGCAGTGCCCAGTATTTTGTGGCTCATATCATGAAAGTAAAGGCTAGTTGCAATAACCATCATAACACTGAGACTTTGCAGTAAGGAAACAATAATTGTGAGCAAATAGAGTAACATTTTGAGAGCAAATCCAAGAAGTGGGATTCTTTCCTCATCCATTCCGCTTCTCGATGACGATGTGTTGAATGTTATTCCTGTTGCAGTTGATTCATGCAGCTGCCACAGCGGCGCCAACTCCTCGTGGATCACAAGAATGATCAGCACCAGCAGGAACGAGTGACCGGAGATATCGAAACCTTCCCACCGCCCTCCGCCCCGTCGACAGGCCTGCGAGTTACCATGCGATTCGACGCTGCATTTGCCCGTCCATTCGTGCACTTCAAACATGACAATTTCAACCCAGAAATACCATGAGGCCGTCAACACGATCAGTCGGAGGATTCCCCTAAGGGCTGCAAGAAACTGTCCCGAAGATCTGGCACAGGACAGAAGCAACAGGAACGGCGTCATGACGCAGAGAGTCCAGCCCCAAGCCCACTTGACAAACTTCTGATTGATCGGGTTGTGTTTGTTAGAAAAAAATGAGTCCGGGACCATGTCATTTTCGTGCAGGACAGAACCAAAGAAGACTGTGATAGAAATAATAACTGCTAGAGTCTGTGTCTCAAGATGTCTCTCAAAACTTTTGCGGGCTTTAGGCGCAGTTGTATCCTTTTCTACGGAATCTAAACGGTGATTTCCATTTATTTTTCGCCTGTTAGTCGCCGACACGTTCTCTGCTCTGTGTGAAGCCATTTTGATTCTCGAACATGGTTGCTGAATTGAACGGATGTCGGCGCTAGATGGCGACAAATAGTTTGGCTCTGTACCATGGTTTGACACAGTGCCGTATGATACACTACTCACAACAAGTAAGTACCCCCTAGCATTTTGTCATATATCTTTAAAAGTATTTCACCTATTTTGATCCTTCAAACGGCAATGGCTGCGCAATTTTCTTACGCACAATGTGAATGGTAAATGGTTACCATAGCGTTACGTTTTCATCATCAAAACGTGAATTTTCTAAAACAAATGTTGCACTTTCAGTTTTATTTGGCATAGTGGGTGCATTTTGTACACGAGTAAGCTTTTGAAAACTGGTTCCAAAATCCACTGTGAACAATGCAGCAGTATGTACATAACAGATTAGTGTATTAGGCCAACTAAAAAAAGAGGAAAACAGGACATGACTTCTTCGGCCATTCTAATCCACAGCAATTTCATATTGAAAGGCCTATTGTTTTAGAAAAATGCATGCTTTTGAAAAATGGTGTCACTATAAGAACAATGCAGTGGATTACATAATAGATTTGTGTGTCGGGTAATCTTCAATAAAGATGTTTACTCGTATACAAAATGTACCCACTATTTGCGGTAGGACAGTGGCGGATCTACAGGGGGGGGGGGGGGGGGGGTAGGGGGTTTAACCCCCCCCCCCCCCCCCCCCCCCCTTGGGCTGCCAAGTGAAAATGTGATGTGGAAAACATCACTTACGGGGGTTCAAAATAACAAAAAAAATCACCACTTCGCGGCTCGTGGACGATCGTCATTGGGTCAACCCCCGGGGGGGTACTCAGATTATAGTCGGACGGGGGTGTGCGGCTGAGACCTCCAAACCCATACCCACATCTAAGGGTCCTTTTGCGAAAAATGGACCCATGTCTAAGGATTTTTTTTTCGCCTGCGGCGCATGTTTTGGGTGTATTTCCCGAAAATTTTGTGCTTTTAAGTTAGCGAGCGTAGCGAGCTTGAAAATTTTTGCAATTTCACATCGGCAAATCCAAAAATCCCTTATAAAAGGGGAAATATGAAAAAAGGGACCCTGTCTAAGGATTTTTTTGATGAAAAGGGGACCCATGTCTAAGGATCTTTCTTGAAAAAGTCACCCTTCCCAGCGGCACATCCCCGTATACCCAATATACGTGAGTACCCCCCCCCCCCCCGGGGGTCAACCCCCCCTTAGCAAAAAGACATCAATTAATAGAAAGAAAAACAAAATCGCCGCTTCGCAGGTCGTGGGTAACCCCCCCCCCCCCCCCCCCCCCCTTAGCAAAAAGCTAGATCCGCCCCTGTAGGGCCAACATAATCTCGACACAAGATGACAAATTGTGTCGCCAGTGATCCTGCTCACCTGGAGAAGAGATTTAAAGGGTGACTAAATTAAAAACGCATGTTGACTTTGGTTGATCTGTAATAATGAATACATCACATTTCTGATGATTATTTCATGTACATTTCTGTCATATTTTTAATATTATTTTTTCTACTATTTTTATTCTACTTGCTAAGATCCACCCCTAAAAAAACACTCCACCATTGACTTCTCTGACATCACAATACCATTCAACCATCGATCAGCTAGATAAACAAAAGATATGTTCTTACTCACTGAGTATCTTATTGCATTAGCATTGGATGTTTTCATTGAAACCCTTCTTTTCATGGTGAGTGGGCATTGTCAACAGGTAATCAGTTGACATATCAATTTGTCTTTTGTTCATTTTGCTGACTGATGGTAGAATGGTATTATGATGTCACAGAAGTCAATAGCTTCAGGGTTTTTTTTAGGGGCGAAGCTTAGCAGGTAGAAAAAGTAATAGAAAAACAAATTATATAAAAAATATGACGAAAATGTACATCACATAATCAACAGATATGTGATGTATTCATTATTATAGATCAACCTTCTCGTAAAAGTTACCATAAAATTGTAAAGCGATTGAAAGTGACAGGGGATATAATTATGACAGTGGCGTAGACAGGTTCTTACACCTGGGGAGGGGGGAGGGGGATGAAATTTTTCGCCGGCCGAGATCACCTCCGGGATCACCTGCCAAAATGTTTCGAGACCGATGGAATTGCATTGGGGCACAATTGGGCAAAGACCTCAGGGGGCTCACGATTTTGTTCACAGGGTTGCCAACTTTGAGCCAGGTGAGAGCGAGGGAGCGAAGCGACTCAGGGGAGGGTGCATTTTGGACTTAAAATTGTGCAATCTGCAAGGTGCATACCTAGATAGGAAATCTGGGAAAGCGTGTTATGAAATTTTCAATATATTTTTCTCGAAGGAAACACATAATTGACACACTAATAAATATGTACCCCAACATCCACATATTACATTATATTTATTTTCATACACAGGCCCAACATAAACCATATTATTCCACATTATCTATTATCCAACAACATCGCCTACAGCCACGAATGAGTGCCGATGGAGCGAAGCGACCGAGGGCTGGGGCAGAGCCATATTATGAGGAGGTGATGAGAGGGGGATAATGGTTAAGATGTTGCATTTATACACTTTAAATGGTGCAATTTGGTGCACGTCAGACAAGCAGCCAGAGCAATGCCGATGTATAGGCACACGGGAACTACATGCCCGGTAGAGAAAAAGTACTCACCCGCAAGATCATACACAAGATTATAACAAACTGAGATAATCTGTTCGCGAGCGAAGCGCGCATCGAAAACTTGGATGTATAAATTCGATTTTGAATGTTAGAATTAACAAGTCTTAGCTCATACATTGTATACCACTCACACACACAAACACACGCACCTACACCATTCAAACACACACACACACACACACAAACAAAAATGCATTTTCCTTAAAGGTAAAGACCAGTTTTGGAAACGCCCCCCTCTCAAAAAATGAAATGGAAGCTCTTATTACCAATAATGTGAAAGAATATAATTATACTAATATAGGATTATCCAAATTTGGCCAAGAAACCGCCTACTAATTGATATATTTGCAAAATTATATATTTATTCCAATGAGATAGAATATCGCCAACGAGGAATCGCCCATACGCTACGTGTATTACGACCACGCGGTTGTCCACGTGGCGGTTCGCTCATACTTCCGATATTTCTGTATTGAACGATGCTTAGGTTCGGATTTTACCACACAAGCCCTATTTCAATACATATTCAACAATACTGATACATTTAGATGTATTCGGCTACTTTCCCGAAACTGATCTTGGGCTTTAAACCTGGGGGATGATTGTACACGTCACCCCCCCCCCCCCCCCACATCTTGTCAGGTGGGGGATGCATCCCCCCCCCCCCCCCCCCGTTGTCTACGCCCCTGAGGCCAAAACAAATAAATTGTTGGATTGGCGTAACCCGCCCGACCCTAAAAATACCGCCGACCCTAAAGGTTTTTTCTGATTTTTTTTTTTCACTCGATTGTAAAAAAAAAATTCCCAAAATGTTGCGATATGTGTTATTTGTGTGTTATATTATGTGAGTTTTTGTGTATTTGTGCGAATCCTGAAAAAACAAAACCTACCTACCTACCCTAATGTTTGGTTGCCCGTTACTCCAATCCAACAATTTATTTGTTTTGGCCTGATATATGGCTGAGTTACCTAAAAGCCCCTGTCGCCAGTTTTTACACAGGAGGCTGGAGCAGAACGTTCCCAAGTGTGGTTTCATGACAGCAGCACAGTGTTCTATAAAATATAGCGAAAGTTTTAATGATCCCACTTCATTAACAATTTTGATGGCCATTGGAAATGTGTCGCCAAATCTACTGAAACATATATACGTTACTGTTATTTTAAATGATTTTATGCTTAGATGCTGACATCTATAATATACACTGTCAGTTATCTTCCTTCTTGAATGATGAGAACATGCATGGCATACAAGTAAAACCAGGGGCGTCGATCCTGGGGGCAGGGGGCGGTCGCCCCCCCCCCCCAAATGCAATATTGGGGGCGAACATAATTATCATTTCGCCCCCGCAATAATTCCGAAAATGAGAAAGAAAACAATCGAGTGATATAATGCCAAAGAGGGGAAAGACACAATTTTATCAATTAATTAATCTTCAAAATAGCCGTTTTTTAGTTTGAAATTAAAGAACTGTAGTTCTAGTTCTAGTTCTATGGTAATACTCATCAACGCCTGTTCAGCATCTAGATGAGGGAAAAGCATAGAGTTGTTATATACAGCTCTATGCGGTACAGCCTGTAAAGGGAACTAAATTGTTTCAAGAGCCACCTTGAACTGCTCCAAAGAAGGCAGTTCGACGATGTTCTGAGGTAGCTCGTCCCAGTCCTTTAGTGTCCTGGGGAAATAACTAAATTTGTAAGTGTCCATTGAAGAGCCTAGTCTCATATATCGTTGTTGTTGACTCCTCCTTGTAGTTCGCTCCCTCGGTTTGATGTAATCCGGTATTGGAATCGCAATGTTGTTATTTGCTATCTTGTAGAACATTGACAATCGTGCCCGTTTTCTTCTTTCTTCAAGAGTTTGGAGATTAAGTTGTTCTCGCATGGATGTTACACTGGCATCACGCTGGTAGTTTCCACAAATGAAACGAAGTGCACGTCTTTGGATCTTCTCTAGTTGGTCTATCTGGTTCTGCTTGTTGGGGTCCCATACTACCGAAGCATACTCTAGCTGGGACCGTACGAGAGAGATGTATGCCAGTTTTTGTATAAAATCATTCTCTCTTTTTCGGCACGCTTCGCGCGCATACAGTTTCTCATATTGCAAGTTTCATTTGGGTTGCGGGAACTCACCTTTCGAAATCTGTTTGGCAGCTTTATGCCTCAAATACAGACCATAATGTTGATGTTCTCATAACCTGGCCTTGTTTAATTGGAAGATGTGTGTTTTCAGAGTTTGTTCATATAATGTCATAATTTATTTGCCACGCATCATGTTTCAAGCGAGGCGCTTACACATTTCAGTCGAATGGTGTGGTCCTCTATTTTTTTTAAAAACAGACCTTGCTATTGTTAATGACCATGGCAGTTCATGCATGAACGATTACACATTTAATTAATACCCTGCCTGTATTTAGAGGACTAAATTTCCTTTAATTTGGTATATGATAATATACTTTATTGTACATAATTATGAAATATTTCAACGTAAACAAGTGTCCTGTTTCTTTTTGTGCGCAGAATACTTCATATTACGTGAAATTTCTGGCTCAGGTGTCCACCAAATCGCATAATGTCACGACCCAAAATACAAAAGCTCCCTCTCACACACCCTCCCCCGCTCGGTCGCTTCGTTTCCTCGCAATGTCTCCCCTCCACTTTTCAGAAATTGTTGACGCCCTTGCTTAGTTTCATGGGAGCCCAATGCCCTAGACTATAATTTTTATCGATGACTCTATAGTATACTGGATCACGTGGATCCATCTCATGCAGGGCTCAATCTTTACCTCGCTATGCCCTTTACAAATTACGTTACGAGTATTTTCACTGTTTTATACAATTTTAACATCCATGATATGAGTTGCAAATGTCTGATATCTAAAAGCTTCCGAGGGGTGCCCCCCCCCCCCCCCCCCCCAAACTCAGGTCTTCGAGCCATCAAGACACTTTCAATGAGCGCATAATAAAACTTCCGGGCATGCCAATGTGGGGCTTTTAGGGCTTTTAGCTCTCTCAGTGGTCACTCTGGACACATTTTCAAATTCCGCCCCCCCCCCCCCCCCCCACCCAATCGCAAAAACGGATCGACGCCCCTGAGTGAAATCATGTTTGAAAGTCAATATACAAAATAAATGTGACTGGGAACATACAAAGGCAGATTTACTGGGGGGGGGGGGGGGGGGGGGGGTGGGGGGACACTCGAATTATTTTTGATGGGGGTGTGCCTCAAGGAACTCTGAAATGACTAAAACCACAAAATATACGGACTTTGGAGCTACAAAAACCCTGAAACGGGAGTTATGGGGACTCTTGATTTTGTTGGGATATATCATGTAGAAATGTCCTTTTTTATTCATAGCTAGCTAGGCCTATATAGATTTGTTTTTCTTTATTTTCCGAAACGTACGTATTGATGACGTCAAAACTAAATACGCGCCATTGCCTAGTTATAAAATAATGCGCGATTTCCAGATCAGAAAACTGCGCTGCATGCATGCGCAAAAATGAACAAAAACCATAGAAGTATGAATAAACAAACCAACCCGTTTGACAAAAACGTGCAGGCACCGCATGCGCAAGGAGCTAGCTGAGGGGAAAAGGGAGACATAACATTCAAAAGCCCTTTCAAAAATCAGCAAGCAAGTCAAATATCACCCACAATTTCATAATAAATAGGCAGTAATCATGAATGGGTTTTGACCAGCTATCAGTCGATTTTCACATAAACCAATTATGGAGCAAAAATGAAATGTCCGATTAGGCTGAGGTCGACAGAGCTATGCAGTATTATCTTCTCGATTCTCTTTTTGGCTGGGTCGTGTACGCATGATGGTAAGTTTGACAAATCATTCTATTTATATTTCATGGAACAATTAATTTTAAAATTGAATCGTTTTTCTGCATGGCAATGATTTCTTTCATCGAATATTTGCTCTATCGATGCTTTATCATCATTTTAAGCAACATTATGCAAGACATGCACACAGTAAGTTGGCCTGTCCACATAATCTCGCCTGGGCCCTTGCCGAAATCTGAGATACTAAACAAATCCACCAACAGGCCTATACTCCGCTTTGGTTAGGCCACGTATTCGGAATACTGCAGTCAAGGTTGGATCCCACATTTTGTACAACACATCGAGGAAGTAGAAAAAAGAGCAGCGAGATTTTTATGTAATATCGTCGCATGCCCGCACAAAGGCCGCTAACGCGCGTCGCGGGTCAAAAGTTAGTTCTGAGATAGAGCGTTTTAAAAGGTTGAAACTTACAATTTTTCTTTAACACATACAAATTATACATGAAAACGTGGAATGTTGCATATTCTATCAGACTGACAAATTAATTTTGTAAAACAATCATTATTTGTTGAGTTATCGTCGATTTTGTGATAGTGGCTTTTGTGCAGTGAGTTGAACGCGCTGGGCGTTTCCCGCACAAACGCCGCTACGCGCGTTACGGCTTTTGTGCGGGAACAATTTGAGCGCGCTCTATGTACAAAGGCCGCAGTCTACGTGTTGTAGGTATGCGCAGTGGCTTTTGTGCAGTCAATTAAGTGCAGAAACGTTTTGATAGTGCTCCCGCTTGTAATTAGCGTACTTTGTTGTGGTAAAGCCAAAGTAATCTTTTATTTGGTATCCCTTTTGTTTTACTTACTATCGAAAAGACCGCTTTATGTTTTTTCTCCTTCTTCATGTTGTATTTATGGTCACAACATCAGTGGCAGCATTTTTGTTTCTTGATGTGTGTTTTGTCTGTTTTGTTTTGTTTGTTATGCGTACCGGGGGGGGGGGGGGGGGTAGTTAGCCTCGAAAAGAAATTGCTATTGAAATTGTCAATGGGCCTATCTATTATTTACACATCCACTGGTTTTGTATTAATACGTGTCAGTTTTACACATTAAAGGTGGGGGTAATTATTGCATTATTTGCCAATTTATTGGGATCATATGCCATGTGCATCCTATAGCTATTACAATGAAAATGGATAAAGGTCATTCAAATGAACTCTATATCCTGTTGTTGGTGTTATTATAAAGTGTATTATTTCGATTTCGCCGAATCATGAATGTATATGTATTTATGTAAACATAACACAAACGGTAATTCCCCCTAAAAACAAAATTTATAAATTCTCGATAAACTGCGTTTTAATATTTTGTCTTGTTAAGAAATTCATACTATGAAAACTATTTTTATTTATTAAATCATAAATAATAATAATTTTAATATTTTGTCTTGACAAGAAATTCATACTATGAAAACTATTCTTATATAGTAAATCATGAGGAGTTTTTAAGGGGGATTTTGTTTGTGTTAGGTTTATCATGTGTTATCATTGCCTGAGAGTTGAGCAAATTTCTTAAAGGGGAAGGAAAGTCTGCCATGATCTATTAAATCCTTCTCGCATCATGAATATCAGAGGTGCGTTGCAGGCGACGCCCAAAATATTTCAACTGGGTGATTTGACTTTCCTGTAAATATTGATTGCAGAACTATGAAGCCAATATACAAAAAGATTATTCTTGGTGATTCTAGGCTTCACTGATATTTAATGGAAATACTACCATTTTCCAGCTCGCTCTTAGTTAGCTCTCATCCATTTTCACTCATTATACTGTAAAATACTCGGGCAGGGATCTATGGTCTGAATAATAAGTGTTGAAGCTAAATCATGCAGTCATGAAAATTCTTAATGGGTTAAATTGTTGTCACAACGAAAATGATCAATATGGTTTATAGAAAATATAAGTGCTTCAAATAGCCACCCATGAATGGAAGACAAAATTGAATATTCATAATATAGATTACTTTATTTCTTGCAAAGAGGATACTTCTTCACCAGTATAAAATAATGAATGCAGAGGTTAAAATCATAGCATCAATTTACAATTCATAACTGAAAAGGACAATTCACATAATTAAATGAAATAATTTTCAGTTTTCTTATATCTCTAAAATTAAAATATCATGCAGAATTAGAGATACAGTTCGTATTATTACAATAATGTTTAAATTACTAAATACAAACAGAGGCCCAGGCAAAAAAATCAATAATAGAACTATTTGGGACCAGCAAAATTAAATACATATTTAAAATATCCATATTGAATGTATTATGCTCAAATGTTGTATGATACTTTAAAACCGATGAACACTACAATTTCAACTACTGTTCAGTTCCATCCTTACAATTAATCAAAATCAAACTTCACTTTCAAAATAAGCTCTCTGGAAAACATATGAAGCAATAAATTGAGTTTGCAAGTCACATAATAATCACTTAAAAATAACATAATTATATTATTTTAGGATTTTAAACATTTATAACAATATTGTTTCAATTCTACAAAAAAAAAACCCACTATAACCTTGTTTTAAATTACACATCACTAACAAAGAATGTGCACCAATGATTAACTATGCTAATGGACATTATTATTCTACGGCCTTACACTTATTTTGGCAAACATTAAAATTGATATGTGAGATAATGCAAAAATCGACAAACGTAACTCCTTTAAAATCGGACCACAAGTTTCTATTCTGTCCAAATTGGCTTTTATAAAACGTGAATTCTTTGATATTGCAAGCCTAGATACACAAGTTTGTATTCTCCATTTGTTTTATTGATTGAAATTTTTTTTATATAGGATTTCATTCCAGGAAAAGGTAAACAAAATTCCAGCATGTCTCACTGAAAGCACCCCTCCTGCACCATGTTGGAATCACTGTTGCCAAGAAGACGGATCTTGATGATCTGTACAAAATAAACAAAAATATTTGTATAATGGTAAACTAAATTCTATATGAACTTTTATCAAGTAAAATGCTCAAAATATGGTCCTATTTTGAAAACAAAATCACTTATAATTTTATAAATATTATTGCCATCCACTCGCAAGAACTTTGAAACTGATAGTCAACTTAACATGATATATAATAGTCACATTATTGAGCTACTCAATACCATGATTACGTTGCTATGTTTATTTTACAGGTTACACTATGATTTTATTAGGCAAGCATCAAGCACTTTTATAATGCAATGCAAGGTTCTATAGCTCTCCGACTATGTTAAATGTGGGGAGATAATATTCAATTTAACCTTGATTAGTTTTAAAAAATGAAAAGTACATAATAAATAGCCTTAATTTGCAGTCCATCATTTTATGTAAAAGTTCTTTTGTTGGAAATGTTAAGTTTAGATATGGTATACAGCAACGTAGCTCTTTTCTGATTTCCCCTGTTGTTGCTGTTGTTAAGGGAATAATTAAGTATATTTTTATTTGTGAAATATCTTATGAATGAATTAAAAAACATTCATGAATGCTTTCGATTTTAGTAAACATCGGCAGTATGTGATGAAATCTGATATACATGTAGATCTTCACCCCTTTTAACAAGACAACAGCAGCCCTTCTGTTCTATGAAATAAACACACATCATGCAGACGGAATAACCTCATAATGATATTGGTATATGATTGAATTCTAAAATGTCACCTTTTTGAAAAATAGCACCAGTATAATGTATAAATTTAACTAAAAGAAAATATTGACTAGAGAAACACATACCTGCTTTGTGATATTTGCGTTATTCTTCCATCTGATGAAAGTGCATGTTCTCAGGAACCGTCTATCCCATGTCAGATCAGGGAGGAACTCATTCTGTACAATAACAAGGTTTGTAAACACACTGTATTAAATTGAGTTCGAGACAAAAACCTAAATTGTTCATCAGTGCATATAATACATTGACATTTACATACATATTTTTGGAGCAAGAAGAAAATTAATTGAATATTATTTACATGACAATTATTTTTTTGGTTAAACAAACTCATATTTCACTCTTACCATGCCTAGACGCAATAAACAGGGGTCATCTTCACATTGCAGTGTTGTCCCAAGCGATGTCCCAGCGCTGCCCAAGTCACTTGATCACAGATGTTACAATAGGTCTTGTAGGTTTCCTGTTCAAAAATGACAGATAAAAGTCACATTTATTTGGCGCTTGAAATGGGACATATTTCCAACAACCTTCAAGGTCGAGTTTATTGCTATACAAACATGTAATTCCAGTTCCAGAATGCGTTGACTCACATTCATTTTATAGACATTTTTCACAATTATGAGCCTGTTTGTAGACAAAGAATACAAGGTTTCAGTTGAAGCCTCTTTGCAACAACAAATGATAAGTTTGCCAACTACATGTTTTGATTTTTAAAAATACCCAAACTGGAAAGATTTGCATCTAAATCTAATATAGGATTCTCCAAAGATGAATAAGAAAATAAACCAGGCATAACCATATACCTTGAGTGTAGAGATAACTCTGGAAGCAATTATTACAAGATAACCATCTTGTAATAATTGCTTCCAGAGTTATCTCTGCACTCAAGGTATGTGCATACTGGGGAGTGAAACATTTGTCAATTTTGTCCTTCCTCATATTTCATTGACGTTTCATAATCAGGTAAATGTGTAAGAAATTCTGTATACATGATTCTTAAAACACTTACTGTATCATGATGACTTCATCTGTCATAGCTGCACCCTTCATCTGATCTGTTTGCAATATCTTGACACCCTTCTATAATCAGCTTCATGTCTTGTGTAGATGTGACATTCCCTCTGACAGCTCTGTTCTTCATCTTAGTGATCTGGCAGTAAGAGAAACAAAATGACAAGACACATAATTAGCTCATCTCACTATGAAAACTAAACTGGTCAAATAAATAAAAACAAATTAATGGATTCAAATTGACAAATAGTTGATTGACCCTTCATGTTCAGTGGCAATTTTCAGTCACTTCTCACCACTTACATATATTCAATTGTCAATACTTTGTCTTAGATATGTTTTTACACAGCTACACGTAGTCCACATGTTGTACTGTACTGTATACATTTTGCAGACTGGGAAAGAAGATTCATGGGCAGTTCAGTATCATTATTCATGTGATGTTATCAACTTGCATAATTACATAGTTATGAATGAAAAAAGCAAATAATAATGGGATTCTAACAGGATTCAAACTCGAGACCCCCGGATTGATAGACCAATGCTCTTACCAGCTGAGCTTATAGAAAACCCTAGTACAGTGTTCGTCCCTGAAACTCCTTCATTTTTATATCTGACAAACACTACTTGTATAATTTATATGCTAATATGGGACATGAAATTAGTTGTGAATACATTTATAACCAGTGATAAAGCTTTGAAGCTAGCCAATAACATCACTCGCAATTCACAATGCAATTGCACTAGTTGTAGAGCTTAAAATATCAGTCTAAACTAAGTCATATACAGTCCAGACAAGAACAATTCTACAAGTCATCACTCGCAAGTCACAATATACAATTGTACTACTAGTTGTAGAGTACCACAACTTAAAATATAAGTCTAAAGTAAGACTAAGTCTTGTCTAACTCTAAGACTAGTCCAGACAAGAACAAGTCCACTCAAATTTGGACATATCATCACCCGCAATTCACACTGCAATAACACGCCTACCCTACTTAGTTACTACTAGTAGGGTTTACTAGTTCATTAGTTGTCCAGTACCAAGAACAGTTTGAGACTAACTCATGTCTAGAACTCTATCGTAATACAAGTTAGAGACTAGTCCAGACATGTTAAGGCAGCTTAGAGTTAGACTTAGTCTACATAGTACATCATACATATCTTCTCTTATCCAGACTAGATGAATTTCACCAAGTATATTTTCACAATCAAATCAACACAGGGGATAATATCGTGCCTTCTTTATCTTGTGAGTACTAGTGACTAGTTGTGGTTTCTTTGGATTGTATACATGCCAAATGCAAAACAAACACATTTATCTATAGGTGGGACAGTGTACACATACTGATGAGTCCAAAAACATAACATTTTCGTTTAAACATGACTATTATTCTATGTTTTAGAACCAATGCATGATATAAACTTATTTTGGGTAATAATTGAAGGCAGTGTTTTTATCTAAAATACTTTATACAAAGTATCATTCGAGTACTTACATAGAATTTGACGTACGAATTTGCTGGACCAGACGACACAAAATAATAGATGGGGCTTTTGTACACGCGTGAATGCGCGTAGCGGCCTTTGTGCGGGAACTTTTTGTGCAAATAACGCTTAGCGGCCTTTGTTTATGAAGAATATCTTCATAAATAGTGCGAATTAGATCATGTGCAATATATCAAATTGTAGCTTTTTAAATTATCTACCATATTACTGAATAAAACATTTTTCGAAAATGTTGACCAAATTTGCGATAGCGGCCTTCGTGCGGGCAAGCGACGATATGTTAGTTGTTACTCATGCGCTGCAGTCGAAAAAGTGGTGTCACAATTGGCTTTTTCTAAGGCTTTGAGTTTGAGGAGGTGCCACATGAACATGGCGTATAGCGAGGGTCAACGGATTGGGAGGGGCACAACTGCGAGGGAGCGGAGCGGCCAAGCCTGAGGGCGCGTAGCGCCCGAGGGGGGGGGGGGGGGGGTGGGAGGGGGTGTCCCCCCTCCCACGGTAGGGAGCTTTTGCAAATTTTCAATTGAAATATTAATGCAATCTGGTTCATACCAGATTTAAATCATCTCCCTCATGATAAAGTATACAAACACAGTCGAACCTATAGACCGGCAGCCCAGAGGTCTTTTGTGCATCGAAAAGCGTACTGATTGTTGAACGAATATTTAGAGGAGAATGTAACAAATCCAATAATATGAGTCTCCCTGGGTGTATCCGTGGATAAAGGGGTCCTTTGCGCCTCCAAAAGTTGGCCCTGGGGATTGTCCGATGCTTCTATTTTGTGACATATTTGTTAAGTTGCAAGAGGTTTTGGATATAATCCCCAATGCATCAACGTGTATTTTGTCTTTCAAAACAGGCATCGTAAAATATTCGAAAAAGGTAACATGCATCAGTGATTTCTCCATTGTCTACGATGCGCTTACCCCGCCCGCGGCGAGTCGTGATCGACGATTAACACGGTACAATCGCACAAAATAGAAGCATCGGACAATCCCCAGGGGCCAACTTTTGGAGGCGCAAAGGACCCCTTTATCCACGGATACACCGATGGAGACTCATATTATTGGATTTGTTACATTCTCCTCTAAATATTCATATGTTCAACAATCAGTACGCTTTTCGATGCACAAAAGACCTCTGGGCTGCCGGTCTACTACGATGTACATGCACACATACCAGACTCAAATACGCTCACGTGATATCCGTGCTTGTTATTACTATTGGGGGAAGGTGTGGGAGGGGGTTTACCCCCTCCCACGTGGAGAAACTTTTGATATTGGTGTTTAAAATATCACTGTAGAAGTATGGTCATTATTGTCTTTTTATTTGTCATTGTATTATAATAGTGAACCTACTCATAACGTATTTTTAAACGGGAATAGCGAGGAAAGATTGAGCCTTGCATGAGATGGATCCACGTGATCATGTAGAGCCATCGATATAGTCTAGGGCATTGCGCTCCAATGAAAATAAGCAAGGGCGTCAACAACTTCTCAAAAGTGGAGGGGAGACATTGCGAGGAAGCGAAGCGACCGAGTGGGGTATAGGGTGTGGGAGGGTGACAATCTCCTCCACTTTCAAATGTGGGGGGACATGATATTCCAATATGATTTGCGTTCAGCGCATATGGACCGCATTTACTGAAAGATATTATTATTTCAGATTATTTTATTTTCTGTGAAGGGTTTAATAAACTTCGTTTGAGGTGTGCTTTTGAGAAATTACACTGCCCAACACAGTTCGAGCGGTGAGTTCAAGCAAAACGAAATGAAACTTGCAATATGAGAAACTGTATGCGCACGAAGCGCGCGGCAGAAAACGAGATTTACAGTCTTTTTCAAACTAAAAAACAGCTATTCTGAAGATTAATTTTTGATAAATGTGTCTTTCCCCTCTTTGGCATTATATCACTCGATGTTTGTCTTCCTCATTTTCGGAATTATTGCGGGGGGGGGGCGAAATGATATGCTCGCCCCAAATATTTTCATTGGGGGCTGACCGCACCCCTGCCCCCAGGATCGACGCCATGGGAGGGGGTGTTCCCCTCCCATTGTATACTAGGGAGCTTTTGCAAATGTTGGGCTTTAAATTTTGCGATTTGGCGCATACCCGAGACCAAATATATGATTCGTAGTTCATGCTATAGAATCAAACATACATAATGTATGCATATTACAAAGTGGGAGGAACAATCACCTCTCTTTTCAAATGTTTGGCTAGGGGCATGTCCCCCCTCCCCGTCCCCTGCCTGTTGTCGCCCACCGCGTGACTAGACCCATGACACGGGTCCCTTGAGTTAGTTTCAATAGGCCTATGCTCAAAACTGATGCAGACGTCGTCTCTGGAGAAGATGACTGGTGCTCCTTCAATCATGATCATCAACAATATGCCTACAGATATTCATCATGAATCAATGTAACGGGTGCATTTGGAGGGACCCATGTCTAAGGATTTTGTTTGAAAAAGTCACCCTTCCCAGCGGCACATCCCCGTATATAAACCCAATATACGTGAGTACCCCGCCCCCCCCCCCCCACCCCCCCGGCTTTCCTCCCTCATTTTCTCCGGGATTTTGGGATTTGTGAAAATCGATGAGATGTGAAATTGCTAACATTTTCAATTTATTTGTATATATGAATCAGTCATATGAATAATACATCAACATAGGAAGACTACAAAAAAAAAGTAATAAACTTGTTGGCAGTATAAATAACACCCTTAAGATACGAAATATTCAGTTTTCCACGTTTGATACAAATACAATTACAGGTAAAAACTATATGGATCTTCGATTGCGCGCAATCGAAAATTATGCCTCCGCTATCACGCAATTTGTATATCAAGCCAAAATTAACATGCACTGAATTAATACTGTAAATTCAATTTTGATGGTAATTCATCAACCACATCTTGAGATATCACAATTACGAGCTATTTTGGCAAATACATGTATAATGAGTCGAGTGACCTTGACCTTTAACCTCATGACCCCAAGATGGTAAGGCAACATCAGTCCCCTAAGAAACATTCAGGTACCAAGTTTGATTGAAATCTGACATTCAGTTCTCGAGATTTTGCCATTACAAGCTATCTTAGCATGTATTTATAGTCCTATGACCTTGGCCTTTGCCCTCATGACCCCAAAATTGTATGGCGTCATTGGCTCCCCAAGATATATTCAGGTACCCAAGTTGGATTGAAATCTGCCATTCAGTTCTTAATATTTTGCCATTAAAAGCTATTTTTGCATGTATTTATTGAGTTCTGTGACCTTGACATTTGATCTCATGACCCAAAAATTGTACAGCTTCATTGGCTCCCTAAGATACATTTACATACCAATTTTGATTGAAATTTGTCATTCGGTTCTTGAGATTTTGTCATTACAAGTGATTTTTGGATATATATAGTGCCCTGTGACCTTGACCTTTGACCTCATGACCCCCCAAATCTAATCAGATCATTGTCACTCCAATATGTACACTTATACCAAGTTTGAAATTGATCCGTCAACCGGTTCTTGAGATATCGCGAGAACGAAAACGGGACGTACGGACGGACGTACGTACGGACGGACGGACGGACAACCCGAAAACATAATGCCTCCGGCCACTTCGTTGGCGGAGGCATACAAAGTCGTATAACATACATTTAACAAAACACACACAACGCAAACATTGCATGGGTAAATGATTTTTACGAGATTAATATATAGTTTCTTAAATTAAAGAGGTAGTTTAGTTTTGGTAGAGAGGGCGCTGCACATCACAATTTTTTTGTGAGGTAATGAAAAACTGAGTGTCGAATTTGAGAGAACATGCAATTTTAATGGCAGAATAAACTTTATTTGGTCAAAATCGACCCAGAAACGGCTGAAATATCAATAAATATATCCGCTCTTATAGTTATTTGGGGCCCAAATAATTAGATGATATATTGAAAAAAATAAAAAAATGCTTGCACTTTTTCAACAAATTTCAAAATCGTTTCTTAGTTGAGTTTTGGTAGAGAGGTCGCTACACATAATAATTTTGTTGTGAGAAAATGAAAAACTGAGTGTGAAATTTGAAAGAGCATAATATGTTAGTGACAGAATAAACTTATTTTATCAAAATCGGTTCAGAAACGGCTGAAATATCCATAAACGTAACCATTTGTAATTAATGTGGGGCCCCACAAATATTAGTTAATTTTGAACCAACCGTTACAATTTTTTTTTAAATGCTTCCTCGTTTCAAAAATTTCCAAAAGAAGTTTTTTAATAGTTGTTGATTATAACTCTATCTAATCACTATTTTGACGAACCTTCACATGCACAATATTTTATTTTAAATGGTTTAAACCAGTGTGTTTTTAGAGAGCGCCATCTTGAGTTTGAACGCCTCTGTTTGAATGATAAAAGGCTTTTTACTCAGTCGTTTGTGATTTTGAATTCCTTTCAAGCATGGTAGAGTTATAACTATTAATTTGTAATGTTATGGTGCAGGTTTTGGTTACTAAAATTCAGTAGGACCAAAACTGTACTCTCTTTACCAGAACTCAACTATCCCTTTAAATAGTTGTTGATGATCTCTCTATTTAATCATTATATCAATAAAACATCACATGCATGATTTTGTATGAAAAATGGTTGAAACCAATGCCTTTTTAAAAAGCGCCCTCTTTTGTTTAAATGGCTCTTTTTGAATGATAACGGGCTTTTTACTTAGTCGTTTGTAATTTTGTATACCTTTCGAGCATGGTGGAGTTATAACTATTAGTTTATAATGTATACTGTGCAGGTTTTGGCTACTAAAGTTCAGCCTTACCAAAACTAAACTACCCCTTTAAGCTTTGAATGCCGTATCAGGACTAAGTACCCTCTGGACAATCACCCCCCGACGATTAGCCAACGACAATTCCCCCCAAGACAACTTCCCCAAGGCAATAATATAATAATATACTCGGTTTATATAGCGCCTAATAATATGATTGATAATCATCTCTAAGCGCTTTACAATGATAATAATTACCCCCGGTCATAGGATACAATGCAAACCAGCACAAATTGTGTGCACCATCTCCACTCCCTGGGGAGCATTCCTTCCAAGCGGGTCATGGGCATTGAGAAGATTTTTCACATACATGTATAGGCTTTTACCTCCTACCGGGTCCCCATTTATACACCTGGGGGTGTATTCTGAAAATCGTCTTTTCCCTAATATCGTATTAGGCTTATGACAAAACCGGTATTCTGAAAACTCTCATATCTTTTGTATTATCTCTGAAAGTTTGTTAACCTCTATTAGCTGGCGCGCCTTGCCACGCATTATTGATAAGCGCGTTCGCGCAAGCAGAGGTGGAAAATGTGTATTCTGAAAACTCTCTTATCTTTCATCTCATCATGAAATTATCATAAATTCTACTCATATGCCGAGACAGCTATGGGGCAGTATTTTCCTTTTGTTATATCTTGTTTAAACATATTTAAAGACAATTATTTGAGATTTTAAAGAGCTCCCTATGTTTGTTGTGTGTATAGCTGTGTGTACGTGCGTAAAAGTTAGAAAATAAGAGTGAGGGGGAGAAAATTCCATTGAAAATCTAACCATATGGAAATCCCATTCTTACAAAAATACTCTTTGACCAAATATATAAATTTCTTGAACTTTGATTGAAATTTCTACGTGTGCGCAAAGCTAGTTAGATGCGCGCGTTTAAAGAAAATGCGACGCATACGCAATTTAACCCACTTTGATTGGCTGAGGGGGCATATAAACATTTTGTAACAACAATTTTGATTGGTTAACTCAGCACTAATGGGCGTGGTCAGGGAAAGATATGATGCCCTTAAGACAATTTTCAGAATACCGATTTATGACAATTTTAGCGGTGTATTATCTTATGGACTTATGACAAAAGATAATACAAAAGATAAGACGATTTTCAGAATACACCCCCTGGGTAGAGAGCAGCAACTGTGGATAAATTGTCTTGCTGATGGACAAAGGCAGTGGGCAGGGTTCGAACTCGGGATCTCATGATATGAAAGCGCGCGCTCTACCAATAACCCCCCCCCCCCCCCCCCCCCCCCCCCCCTTCCCAAGAAAACTACCTCAAGACAATTTCCCCCCGGGACAATAACCCCAAAGTCCAAGACAATTACGACTACTACCCCCGGACAATTACCCTCAAGACAATTACCTACCAAGACAACTACCCCCCCCCCCCCCCCCTCCTACTTACTCCTCCTCATATAGCTACGGGCCTACGTTATCATCACCATAATCCTCAATCCCTTCCCTTGTTATATTCCCTTCTCAAATAGAAGAGCCTGACGATGGAGATATCATGCTGGAGTCCGTAAACTGGTGGCCATACGATTCAGGTATTGTTCTTGTATTCCATGATGGAGAGTGGGGCGCATTATGCAGCGACGGATGGACAGAGAGCGAAGGCATAGTTGCGTGCAGGCAATTGGGTTACAGCGAGATGATCAATATACGGGTACGTAATGATGTGTGTGTGGGGGGGGGGGGGGGGGTGGATAGGAGAGGGTCGTTATTTTTTTCCATGAAGCATGAGGAAATAAAGGCGTGTTACGCTGTGGAATTAATATATTTATTGTTGGAGTTGTAATTTTGTATGTAATACAGACTGGCGATAGCGTAGACATAGTGCCGCGGAATCAGCCCGAGGGGGGGGGGGGGGGGGGGGGATACTCACGTATATTGGGTATACGGGGATGTGCCGCTGGGAAGGGTGACTTTTTCAAGAAAGATCCTTTGACATGGGTCCCTTTTTCATTAAAAAAAATGTTAGACATAGGTCCCATTTAAACAAAAAAAACCCTTACACATGGGTCCCTTTAACACAAAATATATTCCTTTCCCCTCTTGCCTCCCTCATTTCTCCGGGATTTTGGAATTTGCTGATGTGAAATTGCTAAAATGTTCAAGCTCGCTTCCCTCGCTCGCATACATAATAGCGTCTTTTCGCTCTGCGACGCAAGTGCTAGGACGGGGGATTTAAATTACCTGTGACCGTCCCCGTACTCTGGCTACCGTCGCGATCTATTTGCAGTTTCGCAATTCTGAATACGCGGGAGTTCACTCGTTCCATTTATCATGCATGTTGTACTATAAGCATACGGTATAGGCAGTACAAATCACAACATACTGTGCATGCAGCGCGTGTGTACGAATCGGTGCATGAAACACGTGAGGCAGCGAGCCTCGCCGTCCAAGCGCTCTGATTGGCTGATCACGTACCCGCGTAGCGGCTCTACGACCGACGTTAATTCGGTCAAATACCGTCCTAGGTTTGGCCGCTACGCGGAAATTTTCGCTCTGAGTGCGACCCCCCGCTAAGATTAGCGTTGTAGCCACACTCCCGTCGCAGAGCGAAAAGACGCTAATAATTCACAACCTCGGGGGATAATTAACCTTCATAACGCCATATCATAAGACATAACACGAATATACCCATACAATAATATTGAAACAAATGGCATTTTCCGATGTGATATTGCTAAAATGTTCAAGCTCGCACCGCTCGCTAGCATTATTCATATTTATGCAAATTACCGTACCATAATTAAAGCCTAATCACAGTTTTTCTATCATTTGAAAATTTGAGAATTTTACCTCCGATAAGTGTAAAAATTGCCAAAGCTCCCTGGTGAGGGAGGGGGACACCCTCCCCCCGCTCGGGCGCTTCGCGCCCTCAAAGTTTACACTTTCGCCCTCCCTAAGAAAATACCCTGGCGTCGCCCCTGTAGTATGGTACAGTTTACTAATGAATAATTTCATCAAGAAACTGCAAAATGCTTAGCCATTGTATTATATTACAGCTAAACAATTTAAAAGTTCGAAATCCTTAGACATGGTCCATTTTTCACAAAACAATGTTTTTATTTTTACTGGCTATTATATGCAATATGGCTCAAGATCAGTACTCTCTATTGTATTGCATTGTATAAACTTGCAGAGCCATGCCATGAGATATGACGAGCCATTGCTGCTGAGAGGTCTGTCATGCGAAGGGAACGAGGACAGTCTGTACGATTGCTCTTATCTTCAGAGGAGAAATATGGGATGTCCGAGCCCGGGCCGTATAGCAGGCGTGAAGTGTGACCGAACGACACCGTACTACGAGGAGGAAGACGAGTGGGACGAAGGTGAGTTTCTTCAACAATGAAACAATCTGTAAAATAATGATATCCGCTCTTTAAAGGGGTGGTACAGTTTTGGTAAGACTAATATAAGCTTTAGTAACCAAAACCTGCACAATAACATTAAAAAATAATAGTTATAACTCCACCGTGCTCGAAGGGAAAGAAAATTACAAAGTAAAAAGCCCGTTATCTTTTTAAAAGCCATTAAATCACAAGAGGGCCCTCTCTAAAAAGGCATTGGTTTCAACCATTTTTTCATACCAAATTATGCATGTGTGATGTTTTGTTGAAAAAAAAAGATTAAATAGAGAGATCATCAACAACTATTCAAAAACATCTTTTGAAAATTGTGGAAAAAAGTGTAAGCATTTTTATATTTTAAAAAGAATTCATCGAATAAATCTTGGCCCCAGATTTATTCTGATCAAATGTATTTATTAATATTTCTGAACCGATTTTGATCAAATAAAGTTTATTCTGCCATTAAAATTGTATGCTCTTTCACATTTTACACTCAGTTTTCAATGACCCCTCTATACCAAAACTGAACTACCCCTTTAACTCTTTACAGGTCGTATGAGTGAAACATAGCCGCACTATATTATATTTTGAATATAGCTGCTTTTTAGACCCTTTAGACCTATGGAGAAAAAAAAACTGGTCAGCTCCAGAGACCAGTGGAGCAGACAGGTTCTTACACCGGGGGGGGGGGGGGGGGGTGATTTGCCGTTCACGAGCAGGCACGTAGCCATTGTTTTTATAATTTCTTTTATATTTCCTTTTTTTTAACTCATGTATTTCATTTTTTTTTTTTCAACATATAATTCGACTATTTTGACCCACAAAGAAAACACCTTACCGTATATGAAAACAAGAACAAGTACTAGTAACCAAAACTCTTTTTAGGAAAATCACATTTCCATTTGTTTTGTACACAAATAAAAAGCAATTTTAGGGCTGACATGCAGACAAAAAGTCGCGGGATTTCGTAAGGTTCGATTTAAAACAAGATGTGCAAGACTCGAAAGAAAAAAGTCACAAAGCGGCGGGGTATCATGTTCATGCATAATTCTCGAGCAATCGGAAAAATCGCGGAGACGCGGCCTATCATTTTCTTTTTTTAAAGGCCACTATTTAGACTATTTTGTAAATGATACCCACCCTTTAGACCTATGAGTAAAACATACATTTAAAATTATAATAATAATACTCGATTTATATAGCGCCTAATATGATCGATAATCATCTCTAAGCGCTTTAATACAAGATAATATTACCCCCGGTCATAGACCTATCCGCTCTTTAGACATCACCACCAAAATATAATTCGAGTAGGGGGCACACCACCACCAAAAGATAATTCGAGTACCCCCGAGATATACCCCCTCCCATATTTATAGCAGACGTCTAGTGTGAACAAACAACGCAATTCTACGATGAGGAAGAGTGGAACACAAGTGAGTTATACCCCCCCCCCCCCCCCCGCCCCCTCCCCCACACCACCGTGGCATAAATATCTGAGAGGCATTCCTAGGCTAATCTACCCCTCCTGAAATTCGTTCTCTTCTCCCCATATATTAAGAAATTCCTCTAACCTGCTAGATCAGAGAAGTTGTTACGGTAGTCAGATATAACTAACTCTAAATGGGGATTGGTATTTATAAATATGACTTCCTTCTTATGGGGTGGTCTCCACAAGCTGGCGATAGTGGAGCCAGTCTCAGTTGAACAACCATTGGTTTGCATGGTGATGGGTGATGGGCAGAATTTATAAACATACTAATAATTACTGAACAATACAGGAAACTGGACTTTAATTCTCACCATGCAACATAAAACAACCAAAGATTATCATCACTGCCATGGGAAAAGCGTGAGCATCAGAGAGAAAAATTCTTATTTTTTCTTTAATGGAACAAAAACCAAGAACATATTATAAAGAGCTAAATTACAAATGCGCTAAATTCACTTTTTCAACTTTGGAGAAAAGCAGGTTTCTTTGTCTAACTTTATACACAAGTCAGCTATGGGAATATGAAGAAATTAATGTATCCGTATTTTTAATTTTGTTAATTTTGTCCTAAAATTTGGATTTCGAGATAGTTACGTAGCTAACAATTAATATGCCATGTGGATATCGTTAACTCATTTTTAGTTTAAAGTGGATTTAGCGCCTTTTCGAACTAATATCTTTATAAAGAGCTAGTACAAGATTTGTTATATCTCACATATATATGTTATCAAATACCTGTGTGTATTCACAAATAAACTGACTCGGCATGATATCAAACAGGCCCGTAGCCAGGATATTTTTAAGGAGCGGGGGGGGGGGGGGGGGGATCGATGTCCGAGGCCGAGACCACTAGTTAATTTGTGTCATAAGTAGGGGAATGGGGGGGGGGGGGGGTCCAAGACCATTGGTTTATGTCCAAATTTGCAGTAAATTACTTTTCTTATCTTTTCATTTGACTTCAGCTGTCACTTACGTGAATACTTCCACATTCTGTTTTTCTATTTTAAATAATATTTCTCTCACAATTCATTCGTAATTTGCTTCTTGGTGTAAATGCGCATATACAGGAGGGAACCTTATACCCCCCTACGCGTATGCCGGCTTTGTGGTGTTTATCTTGATAAGCATAGCAATCACAGCCTACAGAATTTGGAAGAGACATCAAAGCCATCAAAGCGGGGGAAATCTGTTTCAATTTGGCCACCGTGTTGACCAGCCAGTGCAGATACAAGCCATGCAGGCTATGGGAGCACAACAAGCTCACACTCAGCATGGTCAAGGCTCATATCCACCACCAGCACATGAACCAGATACCCAGAATGATGCCCCGAACACCACTGTAGATGTTGCTGGGAACTATCACCCTCTAGCAGCTATTCAGCGCCCCACACAGACCCAGGGTACCGCCTCACACACCTTTGAAGTTCACGCGCAAGAGCCACCTCCCCCGCCCCCATCTAGGCTGTGGATGGGAGAAGAGGCTGGGGGGATAGGTCAGCCCATGGTGCCCCCACCAGCTGTCTACACCAACCCAGGACACGTGGGCCCGCCCTTACCCCTAGGGATGCATCACCCCATGCCAAACCCCACCCACTACACACAAGCACCTCCGACTCCCTACTACCATCTCCCGGAGGTTGTGCCCCTACCACCACACCAACAACAAACCGACAACCTGCCACCACCCCCGGGTTACGATCAAGCAACTCAATAAAGTTAACTGATAATGTACCGAATGACCCCCACAATGTATGATGTTGGAACTTGACCACACCTAAAAAAGCTTATACACAAAACATTTTCACAGTGTTAATAACACTCCACATATCATTTTGATATCCATATAACACAACATTAATGATAAGTACTTGTATGAATAATCAGCTATTAAAAGAAAATGTTTAAATTATGAAATATAGTTTCAATTGTCGTCTCCGTGTATAATTATGTGAGAAAATGTTTTTAAAATACATTATATCCCTCATGAGATCGTTTTACCATTGCGCAATCCCCGCGCAATCACGTGACCGGGCTTGTGATAAAAAATTAATTATTATCACCTGACTTAGTAAATACAGTATACATGCCGCTGCCGTGTTCTATTTTTGGATAGCACATGGGTATAGGCTTATAGCACACCCCTGCAAGTGAAGTCGGATGATAAAACAGTTGTTACATTTGTTGTCGGGAAAATCACGGAATATTCCTACCCTCGGGATTTATTTCGTGAAGAAAATAAGTCCCTCGACTTCGTCTCGGGACTTATTTACTCTCCCCTCAATAGCATTTAAAATCCCTCGGGATGTAATATTCCGTGTTATATTCCACATACTAAGAATCTTGCTCTACGATTGGTCAAAAGTTAATCACGTGATGAAATATAGTTTTGCCCATTATCGATGGAAGAAGAAAAGTTCGTGACACTGTGTAGATATCTTGGGTGAAAGTGCGTTGCACTCACTAGATAGTGCGTTGCACTGTGTAGATATTAAATTGTTCGCGCGCAAGTACGCGTGCGCGCGTTAGTGCGCAGAAAGGTAGCGCGCTGATGCGCAACGTTTGCGCGCGGCTACCCCTAATAGACAATGGTATTTAAGCGTCTTTGACTTTTAGTCATAAATCTTGTTCATGTGCAGGATTGACGAAATTAAAATAAAAGACTCGATCAATTGCTCAATATTCCAAACTTTTTAGCCCTTTGTGTTATTTATAGGTCGTTTTTGATCAAAATAATTGATGTGGAATATAAAGCAAATAATCACCTTTTGGTTTCAGGCGATGGCAAACTATCACTTCCTCGGCGATCTGAATGTATACGCTATCTTTCCTCAGCTTCGCTTCGGAAAGCTAGCTACATCCAGATCGCCTCGGAAGTGATAGTTTGTCCCATCACCTTCACCAACGGTAATTATTTGCTTACTATACCCTCCACCGCCATGTAACAACAGTATATTACCCTCAGCTACGCTTCGGGTAATAATCATTTCGAGCCCACCTCGGTAATAGATTTGACTATCACAAAAAGCCCATTCGTTAGTTGTATATTAAATAAAAGTATGGGATAATCAATAATTAGCAGAAGTTTTTAGTATAGTATAATAATGCAATAATTCAAAACACACCGGTATAAGTATACGTGATGTTGTGAAGAATTATAATTTAAAAATCAAATATTGATTGAGACTCACAATAATGTATTTGGCATGATCAAACATCAAAACTGCATGAAATACATGCTCTCATTTCTGACCAGTATTTCGTGGATGGGTAAGACTGGAGTAGCGAAGAGAGGCCTCTTCGAGAGGCCTCTTCGATGCCCCGAAAATTGACGGTTTAGTCGGAAAATAACACGGTTTTGCCCGAATGATGATATCAATCCTATCATGACATGACTTTGCCCGAAACTTTGCATGCTGAGATTGCCCGAATATATTTGGAGATTTGCACGAATGTGACATGGCTTTGCGGATTTGCCCGAATGTGACATGGCTTTGCGGATTTGCCCGAATGTGACATGGCTTTGCGGATTTGCCCGAATGTGACATGGCTTTGCGGATTTGCCCGAATGTGACATGGCTTTGCGGATTTGCCCGAATGTGACGTGGCTTTGCGGATTTGCCCGAATGTGACGTGGCTTTGCGGATTTGCCCGAATGTGACATGGCTTTGCGACTTTTTCCCCGAATGATGATTCCTACCCAGATAACAATGCGACGTTGGCGGAACGTAGTCTATAGTCGGCACCGTCGCGTTTGGAAAAACAGCGTTTAGCCAACGTTGGCCTACGGTAAATTCACAACCATATTTTTGCAGTCGGCGAGCTGACGTTAAAACAACGTTAAGCCGACGTTGGCTGTTGACTGTTGGCAAACTGGTCGGCAAATGTACGTTGAAACAACGTTGGGTGATAGACGAACAATCATATTTATATGGTCGAAAAGCAAACGTTGGGCCAACGTTTCGCCTACTACGTTGGATATTGGTTGGCTAGTTGACGTCGTACTAACGTTTGACAAACAACCGCATTACGACGGTAGGCAAGCCAACGTAGGGCCAACATTCACTTATATAGTCGTATGAACGTTGGGGTTTAGTCGGCTCAATGTTGGCTTGACGTCAGAAATAGCAAAATAAAAGGTTGGGCAAACGGCGCAACATTGGCAATTGACGTTGGCTTATAGGGGTTGGGCCGACGAGGGCCCAGCGGCAAGAATGACGTGGGCAAAACGTCACGTTTTGACGTTGGCCCAACATGACCGCCTACATTGGGCCAACGTAGCATTGTTATCTGGGTAAATGTTGTGGGCTAGAGTACATTCATCAATACGAGTGTGCATGGAGCTGCTAAAAAGAACCTGTTCACATACGAGTTACAAATCTGTTTTTCAATAGTACTTCAACAATGCAGCTAAAATCCAACTCTGTCCAACTCGGTGGCGTAGCGACGGAGGGTGGGGGGGGGGGGGGGGGGACGTGAAGAAAATTTGTTGTGGGCGTTTCCAATTTGAATTTTCAAGTTTATTTCTTTGTTTTATTGATATAATATATCAATGTGGTTGAATAATTATATATATTATAATTCAACCACATTCTGTTCTCATTCCCTTATAGCTGGAGGAATTGGGGGGGGGGGGGGGGGGGGGAGAGACATAATGGATCTTGCCGTAAAAGAGCATAAAGAATATAATGATGTAATGATAATTTAGATATTTTGAAAAATCGATGGTATATTAATTAAGGAAAATTATGGTATGTTATGCAAATAAGGTCATAATTTCACATTAATTATTGGGCACAATTGGACAGTTTGTTGCCCAACACTGGGCAACATACTGTCCACACAACTATTGGTTAAAATCTGCCTAACTGATGTTCATTTGAAGGCTCAATTGGGTAATAATAGCCCAGAATTATGAATCTTTTTAACCAACCAACAAGTACCCAACATTTTTAGAGTGCATATTCTTTAGAATTCGGTAGAACAGTCGGAATGATAATGTAAAAACTAAATTGGAAGAGCCTGTATTTATCTTGTATTCTATTGTTTTGAATTATTTCTTAAGCACTTATACAACTATTTTGAGCCCGAAACAAACTTCTGCAACGAAAACAAGACAAAATAGCCAATGATCTCTCTTTGGGAAAAATTATATTTCCATATTTTCCTGGCTAGAATACGGTTATATTGATAAATCATAACCCATTTACAATCAATAAATGCAGTAAATCCAGTAATACAACTTTTACTGCTTTGCACTATTTTTTCTAAATACCAAACAGGTATAACTGACCCCAATACAGAACCCATCTTCATGTATGCGCTCTACATTTGCTTCGGACTTTCCTTCATTGCCTGCATCGTCTACAAGGCCAACAGGGCACGGAGACAGTTTCACCCGAACATGATCCTGGGAGGAAGGTTCGGAGCTGGAAGAACAATTGCTGCACAGCGGACACAAGAGGATGATGATGCAGTTGTCGTGTCTCACATTCTCTTAACATCCCCCTTCGGGCCACAACCGGGTGCCTGGGATGAGGCCCCTCCAGATTATGAGGAGGCCGGCTATATTTCCCTACTAGACGGGACTGGAACCCTCAACCTGCCTTCGTATGCCTCCCAGACTCTTCCCTCAGAACCTCCGCTTACATTTGCCGAGTTGGTAAGACAGATTCAGCTAGACATCTCGGTTACCGGTGAAGGAGAAGAAGGGGGTACGCCGGCACCAACAGGGGGGGAACAGTGCCCCCTCTGCCCATCCCAAGCGGGCAATCCCACTGGTCATGCAGACGCTGCATTACCTATTAATGGGGCGAGTCATCCTTTGTCCCCTCTCTCCCACTATCTTACGACCCCACCAGCACTGACATGCTATCCTCCTGGTGAAGAATCTTCTATGCCCAGGCGGTCATTGCCAGTTCAACCTGAAGATGTTCGTCCCACAAACATGTCTCCCCCACCTAGCTATGATGAGGCAACTAAACAAGTCTAGCTAAAACCTAATGGCCCGAATTCTCATCAGTGGCTCAACTTTAGTCTGGCCTAAAAAGACAAAGACTACCAGTAACCAGTCTAACCAGTTAAACCACTGTGGACCCATTGATTGTTGCTATTTCCCACCGGAGATATTATAATTGTTTCCTTTCATTATCCAGTCAATCCCTTGAGTTCTGCTTATATGCATCAGGACAATAATGGGCCGCTTGAAAATCAAGTCATAGTATAGTCGCTCATAAGCAAATTTGCATCCTGGATCATCCAGGACATTGTATTACTGGTGACCGGTATTACTGAAATGGCAATCAACCCTTTGTCCTAATTCCTAAGCAGAACTAGAGGGATTGACTGAATAATGAAAGGAAACAATTAGAATCTCTCTGGTGGCAAATGGCAACAATCAATCAATGGTTCAACTGTTAACGTTAGTTCGTCTTTATCTTTTTAGGCCGGACTTAAGTTGAGCCACTGATGAGATTTTGGGCTATAGACTCTATCACAGCCATGACTGGAAATATATCAAAGCGAAGTTGCCAAGTCTTGGCACATGTTACCCCACCTTGCTGTGAAAGGCAACTGGACAAGTGTAGATGGTGATTTTCCAACGAAAGTTGTACTTCATTTATTACCAACAAGGCCCCAAAGTATATTGTACACCAAAATGTCACTACTAGCTAGCTGTGATAATTAGACATTCATTTGGTCTAATTTTATCTTTTAGAAGGGCCCCATAGCATAAACCTATACAATTAATTGGACAATATACTTATTTCGATCATACATCAAACAATTCAATAAATTTAAATGGTTGCACAATAGATCAAATGAACCAAGTACAATCAATAAATATGTCAACTCAGTAGGGTAGCGGTTGGTGTACTGATTTCACATTATTATACATTTTTATAAATGTTCCCCCTATGATTTATGTTTTTTTCCTTCAAAATCATTAGGAGAGGGGGACAGATGTCCCCCCCCCCCCTTCCGTAGCTTCGCCACTGTATATAACTGATCTCAAATCTGTATGTTTTTAAAAGCAATACTGTCTATCTCCTTGAATGAAAACTCTTCATAAATACATGAACCCTCTGTATAATTAGAGTCCAGTGGAACTTTGTCATAACGTGGAGCTTAGGGCCATGAATATGACCTTGTTATAATCAGAGTAAAAAAACAACAAAGAATTAAAAAAGCTTGGACCATCACAATTACCTTGTTATAAAAGTTTGTTTAAAATAAATATCAGAAATCCTTATGATGTTCCACTGTACATGCATACTGTATATATTTGCATTAAATTAAAGGAATTAATTATCAGTCATAAAGTCTCTTTTTCAACTTAATTGTTGTATTGTTTGGCCTTGTGGACAAAATTAGCAAATAACCATATTTGATTGATCATCTAGATAGAGCTTCACACAAAGTTGATTCATAATTCATATCTTTGGACCACAGAAGAGTGCATGGAGAGATACACATCGCTCTCTTGCAACACACCAATAACCTTTTTGTTGGTACACACATTTCAAACAACATCTCAAACAATTTAGATTTAGATTATTGATTAATTTTATTATCTTATATACAAATTCAAAAATAATAATTTACATGTATTATGTATAGATGCACTAATACAAAACTAAAACAATAATTTAATAAACATTACATATTTATTTAAACATTAAATAGTTAAAATATTCATATTAATAATGTACATAGCAAATTTGCTACTAATCTCTTTGAATGTAGCAGCTTTTAAAAATGCATCATGATTAATCAATAAATGTTTTTGAATAAATAATATACTGCAATAATTTCAGTTGAAGGACAACACAAGAGAAGGTGGGAAGGAAGAAAAGAAAGAAAGGAGAGTAAGAATATTAATAGAAATTAAAGGGGACCACTACCCAACACAGTAATATGTTTTGGTATCAGTGTTTCTTATTGAATAGATGTACAACACTTTGCAAATGGTTGTGTAATTCATAAACAATGCAATTAATTACCATCACTTACGGAACCATTATGACCTCATGGTTCCGTATGCGCCAAATGTTTGTGAGTGCGCCAGTTCTATTCACGCATACATTTGGAGACAATAGAATCACGGACGATGCGTTTGTCCTATACAAAAGGTAGTCATTGTATGCAGACCCATGAACACATGTTGTAAAAAATGCTGATGCTTTTTTTCCAAATATATATTATTTTCTGGAAACATATTTTCTGAACTTTTTGGTGGAAATGACTACTCAAAGTATTACCTTTTATTCATAAGAATATTATTTGTGGGTGGTGGTACCCTTAAGTTAGAGGAATATAGAAAGAGAGAGAATTAACTCTCACTTACATTCAACTGTGTAATGTGTATAATGACTACCCAAGGAAGCCCAAAATATGGCCAATGTAGACAGGTTCCATATTATTGTTTTTTTTTCTCTGCAGGGGATCATTTTTGCGTCCACTATACTAAGGCAGGTCGGCTACTAAGACAGGTTTGACTGTATTTGCATTTATATTGTCAATTCCTACGGGCAAATACTACATGATAATCATAATGAATACATTATACTCTGCATTCAAAATAAATCTGCACCTTACTAAATTGTCAAGTCATGATAGTCAACACTGATCTGAGCTTCATTATTTGCACTGATCTCCCTGGGTTGATTGAGCAAAGTTCAGCACATTGGCCAAGCCAGCAGCATACACCACAAAAGGCAAATCACACTATGTAAATATATATCGCTATAAATATAACTAAATACAACAAGTTTTATTGCTATACGTAAAGATAAGATTTCGTTCTGAGGTTAGCGACTTCAGATTCTTAATGCCCTTACATACGATGTGCATTTTTTTTTCATCAGGTATAAGATTTAACAAGAAAATGTACATCACATTTTTGTGACCAATGCAGGGTTATACTCTCTATTTACTATCAATTTAAACAACAGATGCAAAGTCTATCAGATAAAACATACATTCACTTGGCCTCGTTGTGTACCCTGAACATTTTATTTAAAAGGGAAATGAATGTACAGTGTGAGTAAAAAAAAAACGAAACCGGACTTTAGTAGCTTATATATCCACAATTCTAGACATATATAATATGTTGATATTGGTATCATGTTAAAACTTGAGAAATTGCCTTTAAAATTATATATATCATACATACACTTTGATTGCTTTACGCATCACCGAATGCGACCTTATTATCCAAAGGCATGCAAAAACTACCCATGTCTGAGAACATCAGACAACAGACAACAGGATGCAGCCATTCACAAAACAAGAAAACTGCAAACTTGGACACGGGTGGTTTTTGCATGACTGTGGATAATTAGGTCGCGTTTGGTGAAGCGTGAAGTGATCAGAGTGTATGATATATCATTTTAACGGCATTTTCCCAAATTTTATCATGATACCAATATCTACATATCTACATATGTTTAGAATTGCGTATTTATAGAACTTGCTATTAATATTGCAATTATCTTTCTATGGACATAAATTAACAGATTAAAGAATAATTTTACTTCTGAGACATAATAACAAATTTGATTCGACCAACCATTATTTCTCCTAAATTTAGAAGAAAACAAGATCTACATGTACCCTCCGCCATTGTAACGTACATTGTTGTGACTATCAAATTGTAATTATTTTTTCCTAACTGTATCATTTTTTTTAGACAGACATTTAATAGTATTAATATTATTATGGATATGTGACACATTATTTTATGTAGGCTGAACTAGCTGGTGTGACAACTTTGAGATAAGTAATGACTCCTGAGCTAAGACACAACAAAGATGGCAATGAAGCCTCAATAAAATACAGGGCACTGCCAAATCCAGTGATTTACATTATGGTTACTGCAAGAGATTGACATCATATGCACAGACCATTCCTCGGGTTAGTCTTGCATTACAAGATGGAAGGCAGGGAAGGCAAAAACTATAGCTTTCGTTTGAGTGTTTTATTAAACGGGCTACTCTAGCCTGTTTCATAAAAACACTTGCAATTGTTGTAAGTGTCCAATTATTGTAACTATTTAGTCAACAGCCAATCATCATGGAGCATCAGCTGTTGCCATGGTAGTTACAATAATTGGACACTTACAACAATTGCAACAGTTTTATGAAATGGGTTACAGGGCCCGTTTCATCAAACTTCCAATAGTTGTAAGTGTCCAATTAGTGTAACTACTACAGCAACAATTATAATGCTTCATGCCGATTTGATTTGGCTGTTATCATGGAAGTTAAAATAATTGAAAAAGTGATAAAAATCTAATGATTTACTTAAAGGGAATTCAGACTGGTATATTCGACGCGTGTATCCATATTGCGCACTTTTACGCACGGTACGTAATCCCCATTGGCTCAGTTATAAGTAGCGATCGCAAACTGTCCCACTTCACGAAGGCCCGAATCGCGTTCGGAATATTTGTACTAGTCGAATGGAATTCCATCAGAGATGTTTACGAGCGAAACTATTACGTAACACGCTTAACTGCACCCACTTCACAGCGCCGCTTTTTGATCTTATCAACGATTGACTCAGGGCTCAGGTGACAGCTCGAGCAATTCGCTCGGTAAATAGATACCAGCTGTGTGCGGCATGCAATTTCATAAGAAGCACCGCTCTTCGATCGATTCAACACATATCGTGAGTGGAATTTGCTGACTACCCATTCTAACCCACGCATATGCCTTTAATATATGGTTGTTACAAATACACAGATCATATCTCAGGCCTCCAAGAAGTCTTACATGACAAGATGAAGATGGAAGGGGTTATAGCTTTGGTCTGAGTAATGATTCCTGAGCCAGCGTGACTGCTAGCACCCCATCGCGCCGCCAGAAACGACCAAGCGTTATGCCCCGTCCTGAACCTGTAAGAAATTATGACACAAAATAGAGAATATATTTAGAGTGGAATAATGAATAGTCTGGGCTTTTGATCTTAGCAGAATTAACATCAGACAGGGAATGGTATTAAAAGCTCTGCTTACAATGGTGGTCCCGTACATAATCGCCGAGGATGATGTTGGAATTTTGACTTTTTTTTTTCAATTACTGTTTTGAAAGAGGATTATTATGCATATCCATCAATAGTACAAACTGTTAATCAACTTATCTGTTATACATGTTTATTTTTAGTATTCAATTAATGTATTTCTTTCTTTATTATTTGTATAATAAAATGAATCAAATCAACAAATCAAAAAAGGGAAACAAGTAGACAACTTACATTTAACTAGATGGATCTTCGACTGCGCGCAGTCGAAAATTATGCCTCCGCTATCACGCAATTTTAATATAAAGCCAAAATTAACATGCACTGAATCAATTTTGTTCATATATTTTAAGTCCTGTGACCTTGACCATATAACCCAAAATGTTGATGGCTACATTGGCTCCCTAAGAAACAATCAGGTACCAAGTTTGATTGAAATCTGACATTTAGTTCTTGAGATTTTGCCATTACAAGATTGTTTGCATGTATGAGTCCTGTGACCTTGACCTCGACCTTATTACCCCAACATTTTATGGCTACATTGACTCTTTATGATACATTCAGGTACCAAGTCTGATTGAAATCTGACATTCAGTTCTTGAAACTTTGCCATTACAAGCCATTTTCACATTTATATTGAGTCCTGTGACCATGAACTTTGACCTCATGACCCAAACCTAATCAGATCGTTGCCACCTGAATATGTACACTCATACCAAGTTTGAAATTGATCCGTCAACCGGTTCTTGAGATATCGCGAAAACGAGGCAATTTTTGCACATATATTGAGTCATATGACCTTGACCTTTGACCTCATGAACCCCAAAATCTAATCAGATCATTGCCACCCCAATATTTACACTCGTACCAAGTTTGAAATTGATCCGTCAACCGGTTCTTGAGATATCGCGAAAACGAGGCAATTTTGGTATAATTTGGTATAATTTAAATTGAATATATTGTATTATATGATTATGTTTCTAATTATGTACGTATTTCTTTTGTTAGCGCCTCATGTTTAGTCATGTGACTATTGACACGTTTTTATGTATTTTTAAATTGAATAAAACCAAATTATCTATCTATCTATATCTATATCATTTTTGCACATATATTGAGTCCTGTGACCTTGACCTTTGACCTCATGAACCCCAAAATCTAATCAGATCATTGCCACCCCAACATGTACACTCATACCACCTTTTGAAATTGATCCATCAACCGGTTCTTGAGATATCGTGAGAACGAGGCATTTTTGCATATACACTCAGCAAAAAAAGAAAGTGAACACTTTTTCAAGTTCATTTTTTATATAAGATTTTATAGAAAACAAATAAATTATATATCAAATTAAAGGATATTTAATTGTTTTTCAACCTGGTAGGTGAATACAAAGTGAAACTTTATGCATGAGTGAACACCTTCAATTGTCTGTTCCAAGGTGCAAAAGTAAAAATTGCAAAATTGCGCAAAAGATTTAAAAAGTCATATTGTACAGAAAAGTTCAGCAAACCACGATAGAGATTTGCATGGTTCATTGCACTTGAAGCCAGAGGTCAAGGTGCTCGCCATGTGTCAACACAAACCATAAGAAATCGACTCCATGCTCAATGAATCAAATCAAGAAAAGCAGCAAAAACCCGCTTTCACACTTGCACACAGAAAAGCAAGATTAGTGGGCAAGGAACCATGTGAGATGGACAAGGGTTCAATGGCGCAGAGTACTCTTGACAGATGAGTCCCGTTTCTGTCTGCAAAACAGCGACGGCAGAATTCATGTTTGGAGGAGGAGGAATGAGCACTTCAAGGATGCTTGTGTCAAGGAAGTGCAGCAAGGACACAGAGGGAGTATCATGGTATGAGACAGCACGGTTGAGGACCGTACAGAGATGGTCATCCTCAACGGCAACTTGAATGCAAAACTGTACATCAGTGACATCCTCCAACCCGCTGTAGTGCCATACGTGGAGAGGAATCCGAAAACCATCTTCAAGGACGATAACGCACATCCTCATCCCGCTCGAGTTGTCCATCAGTTTTTGGAAGAGCACAACATCGAGCGAATGGATCCCTGCTCGGCCTGCTAGCCCCATACGAACCCTATCTAAGCCATATGGGACCAACTAGGAAAGGCCGTAGATGGGCGCATCCGGCCTGGTGACACCCTTGAAGACCTGGGTCGGTATACCTGACCGCGAGGAGTGGAGAAGCCTATCACAGGAGAGAGTACACAGAGTGATATCCAACATGCGCCGTTTAACAGTCATGGTGGCCCAACAAGATATTGACTTTAACGAAAGAAAGAAAGAAACACTGCAAAGAAAAAAGAACCCGACTCTAAACAAACAACGATTACTCTTTTTAATAATTTTCTTTTCAAGTGCAGTGAACCATGCAAACCTTTATCATGTTTTGTTGAACTTTTCTGTGCAATATGAATGTTTATATTTTTGTGCAATTTTGTAGTTTTTACTTTTGTACCTTGGAACAGACAAATGAATGTGTTCACTCATGCGTAAAGTTTCAATTTGTATTCACCCACCAAGTCGAAAGCCAATTAAATATCCTTTAATTTGATATATAATTTGTTTATTTTTCATAAAATCTTATATGAAAAATATTAACTTGAAAAAGTGTTCACTTTCTTTTTTTGCTGAGTGTATATTGAGTCCTGTGACCTTGACCTTTGAACTCATGACCCTAAAATCTAATCAGATCATTGTCACCCCAATATGTACACTCATACCAAGTTTGAAATTGATCCGTCAACCGGTTCTTGAGATATCGCGAGAACGAAAACGGGACGTACGTACGTACGGACGGACGGACAACCCAAAAACATAATGCCTCCGGCCACTTCGTTGGCGGAGGCATAAAAAAAGGGGCCTCTTGATAAGGTGTCACACGCCCATCCACCTGCGACACAACATCTAATATGAACTAAGCATATAATTATGTGTTGTTCTTTGCCTGGTGTTCCCCTTTAATATTGTTAGTTTGTTTGTCCTCACCTGACTGTGGACTTTCACACTCATACAGCATCCACTCATCGATGCGGCAAGGTGCGTGGAACCACATGGAGTGATCGAGGGAGACGATCATTCCCACCTTGTGGTTCCTGTTGGGATACGTAGGTATGCTGGAAAGAAAGAGATCTGAGATGTATGCTAGGCAGCAGTGCTGCAGGTCCATGCCTTCTGCACCTAAATCAAATTGATGACAAAACAAACAAATATATAGGAATTTGTATTCTAATGTGCCATTATCCATAGGGAAAGGTTGGTATTACTAAATAAATAGATCGAGGCAGCAGTGTTGCAAGTCCATGCCCTCTGCATCTGGAGATATGAAAGTGATGAGAAAAATAGAATTTTTCTACTGGGATAAGTTGGTATGCCTGCAAGAAATAAAGTAGGCAGCAGTGTAGTTTCTATACCCTCTTCATCTTGAAAAACTAAAATGTGATCATGATGAAATGAATAGAAAACAAGGCGATAGCCGTAAGTGTCTCGCCCACTTGCGCGCATTCATGCGACATTAGACCTCATTTGACATTTGACCTACTTATGTGACCTTTGAGGCCGATATAGGGCATGTACCAATCAAGTTTGGTTATGAAACAAGGCGACTGCCATAAAGTGTCTCGCCCATTTGCGCGCATTCATGCAACATTGGACCTCATTTGACCTTTGACCTACTTATGTAACCTTTGACTCCAGAATATCATGGAGGCCAATATATCGCACCTTCCAATCAAGTTTGGTACAAACAGATGCAGGGTTGTAAAGTTATCAACCCTAATAGACTCTTGCAGGTAAAATTTCACATTTGACCTCATTTGACCTTTGATCCCAGCATATCATGGAGGCCAATATAGGGCATCTTCCAATCAAGATTGGTAAAAACAGATGCAGGGTTGGAAAGTTATCAACCCTAATAGACTCTTGCAGATAAAATTTCACATTTAACCTTTGACATACTTATGTGACCTTTGACCCCAGAATATTATGGAGGCCAATATAGGGCATCTTCCAATCAAGTTTGGTTACAAACATATGCAGGGTTGGAAAGTTATCAACCCTAATAGACTCAGGTAAAATTTCACATTTGACCTTTGACCTACTTATGTGACCTTTGACCCCAGAATATCATGGAGGCCAATATAGGGCATCTTCCAATCAAGTTTGGTTACAAACAAATGCAGGGTTGGAAAGTTATCAACCATAATAGACTCTTGCAGGTAAGACTTCACATTTTACCTTTGACCTACTTATGTGACCTTTGGCCCCAGAATCTCAAGGCCAATATAGGGCATCTACTGATCAAGTTTGGTCACAAACAGATGCAGGGTTGGAAAGTTATTCAAATTTGTGTAGGGACGGACGGAGGACGGACAGACGGACGGATGCAATTTGGATCAAAAATGCAGGGTTGGAAAGTATCAATCCTCTTGCAGGTAAAATTTCACATTGGACCTCATTTTACCTTTGACCCCAGAATATCATGGAGGCCAATATAGGGCATCTACCAATCAAGTTTGGTTACAGACAGATGCAGGGTTGGAATGTTATCAACCGTTATAGACTCTTGCAGGTAAAATTTCAGATTAGACCTCATTTGACCTTTGACCTACTTATGTGATCTTTGACCCCAGAATATCATGGAGGCCAATATAGGGCATCTACCAATCAAGTTAGGTTATGAACAGATGCAGGGTTGGAAAGTTATCAACCATAATAGACTCTTGCAGGTAAAATTTCACATTGGACCTCATTTGACCTTTGACCTACTTATGCGACATTTGACCACAGAACATCATGGAGGCCAATATAGGGCATCTACCAATCAAGTATGGTTACAAACAGATGCAGGGTTGGAAAGTTATTCAAATTTTTGTAAGCGTCACAGACGGACGGACAACGGAGGACAGACGGACGCAATTTGGATCTCTTAAGTCTCCCTTACACCTGGGTGGGCTCGACAAAAATCAAACTTGATAAATGTTTGTTTTTCAGTGACGCCCAGTGAGTGCTACCAATATATATGTGAATGACTATTCTGCTTTCACAGTTTTGCGTGTTTTAACATTGGAGACACCATAGCAAGACCGTACCGAAACAGGAGTCGACATAGATATTTCTGAATGCTTAAACGCTGTCGAGGATACTTATTACATCAACAGTCCTTAAGTTGGTAAATAGAAATATTATGCATAATTTAACATTCATAACTTGTAAGCATATTTCCTATAATTCAATATTGCTACTTGGTTTGTAAAGGTTTTTATTTCAGCAAGAAATAAATGGATCTGAGATGTAGGCTAATGGTCTGTACCCTCTTCACCTGAGAATGCGAAATGTGATGAAAAAATCATAGAAACTAAATGATAACCAGAGAAAGGTGGTTGTGCTAGCATGATATGGATCAGAACATCATGCAGCCTGTGACGTACCTGTATTTTCACCAATGTGACCTTTGACCTTGACCCATGTCAACATGCGGGGTTCCATGGGTTCAGTCATATGTCCAGCAAATAAATGCTCTCTGTTGATCCTCTTTGTCTCAAAGGTGATTTCTCTAGCGATCTGTTTCTTGGCCCAGTTCCTCATCTTCTCTGGAACATCAGGATTGCTGTAGGAGTATAAGAAGCCAGGGGGTGTTTCACAAAGATCCTAAGTTGAACTTAGCACGAATTTGGACTTAAAAATTAAGGAAAGCCATTAGTTTATTTGAAAAATAGTTTAAAAAGTCATTAAACAGGCCTACAATGTTGATAAAAAACATCAACATTTTCTTTCATCAAAGAGACTCCAAATTATTGATGTGAAATTTTGTGAAATTTTTGTAATATTTGGGCTCTTGAATATGTTTAAAGCTCTACAGACAATAAAACTACCTCAAAATTGTGTTTTACTGTATCTAAAGTAGATTTTCATGAAGATTTCTAATAAAAACATATTTTCCTCGTGGTATAATAAACAAGGCGATAGCCGTAAAGTGTATCGCCCAATTGCGCGCATTCATGCCAATGAAGTTTGGTTACACATAGATGCAGGGTTGGAAAGTTGTCGACCATTATAGAGTATTGCAGGTAAACTTTCAAATTTTACCTTATTTGACCTTTGACCTACATATGTGACCTTTGACCCCAGAATATCATGGAGGCCAATATACAGCATCTACCAATCGAGTTTGGTTACAAACAGATGCAAGGTTGGAAAGTTATCGACCCTTATAGACTCCTACCCCAAAAACTTCACTTGACCCTCATTTGACCTTTGACCTACTTATGGGTCCTTTGACCCCAGCATATCATGGAGGCCGGTATAGGGCATCTACTAATCAAGTTTGGTTACAAACAGATGCAGGGTTTGGAAGTTATTCAAATTTTTGTAAGCGTAACGGATGGACGGACCGACGGACACAATTTGGATCCCTTAGTCTCCCCTCCACCTGCGGTGGGCTCGACAAAAAATCAACTTGTAAATTCACTTTAGGAACCCCCATAAACAAATTGGCCCGTATTCACAAAGGAGGTTTGTACAAACCCCGGTTCAAACCGCGGTTTACATCTATGGAATGCCAATTGTAAACTGATGGAGAGAGAATGTGTACCATCAACATTGTTAACAAGTAAGGAATTTACATTCTCTCTCCATCAGTTTACAATTGGCATTCCATAGATGTAAACCGCGGTTTGAACTGGGGTTTGTACAAACCTCCTTTGTGAATACGGGCCATTGAGTCCGGGTGAAGAAAAATAACGTCATCTTTGTGACGTCACATGGGGACAATCGCAGTATAGCTTGGTACTCTATTGTCATAGACGTACACGCTGAGTGCATCTACTCATGTTGATAGAGAGATATTATTTAGATTTTTTTTCAATATTTGCAAAGTTTATATCATGGAGGATCCACACTCAGATGTGTTGCTGCATCATGCTACAACGCATTTCTTAGGCATTTTCAGTTAAGCCTCAATTTCCAAGCAAATACGAGTTTGTTTTACAAGCAAGTCAAGGGTTCTGCATTGTAAAACCACGTTGCTGACAATTTTCGTACTTTGAACTTCCGTGTTTTGGTCACCATGTGACGTAAGGCCCGATCTGCCGTCCCAAGGAAAAAGGCAGTATCTACACGATTCAGCGTTTTCTAGAAACTGAGATATTGACCCTTTTGTGTTTTTGCCACAGCCGCTCGGAAATAATAAACTTGTGAAGATATCTTAAGTGTGTGATTAAAGGCTATATAGGTGTCTATTTTTCTTCATACATGAACAATTGAATTTTCCGTTTAATTTTGAGATTTTCATGAAAATGTAGATACTTTGGGAAAATCCATGGTTCGTGACCGATTTCCCCAAGGAAAAAAGCAGTATCTACATAGAAATTCGGAGGGTGTTAAATTATGCCTTACGTTATGGATAAAACAATCAAAAATGTTTCGGATATATTCTGTATGTACTATTAACATACTTTAAAGGGAAAAAAGTTTGATTAATTAAAAAGCGCCCTCTCTAGGCGAGTCACACTTTTCTTTAAAAAGGGACTTATTGGCCCATATTTCCGCAATGAAAGAAAATACGAAGCATGAATTGTATTCATTAACCACGCAAAAATGATTGTTTATACATTTGTTATAAAAGTGTATAAGTTAGTCTAGAGTTAAAACAAAACTTTGAAATGATAAAGAGCGCCCTCTCTTATCAAGTCTTAAGTTACTTTAAATATGGAATAATGCATGTTACATGCTCCCAACACGGTGCGTGATCGATTTCCCCAAGGAAAAACGCAGTATCTACATAGAAATTTGGAGGGTGATGAATTATGCCTTATGTTATGGATAAAACAATTCTTACTAATCCATGCTGGCACTGAAGAGCTTAATTTAGTTGAAGATTAGGACTGCATTACTGTACATACATGATTCAATTGCATGTATGTATGCGTTAAAATCACATGCCATTAACACACTGCACAACATCATATGCCGTGCGCAGTCAGTCTGTGCATTGTGTGAATGTGGCAGAGGTACACGCACTTTCATGCATACTTGAATAGCCTTTGTCACAAACTCTGCGCTTTATAGAAGAATGTTGGTCGTATTGCAAAATGCAGTTATATGTTAAATTTGCTTCAATATTTTGTGCTTCGCAATTCATATAAGTAGTGAAATTTGTTCATACAAGATATAATTATTATAAATGCGCATTATTCATATTGTCTGCTTATAAATAATTGGTTTGTCTTGTGGCGAGACTAGCTGTGTAGATACTGCTTTTTTCCTTGGGGAAAGTGGAGGTTGACTGTAGATACTGCGTTTGAGGGTTGGGAAAAAATGGTGTTCCCAAATTTTTTTCAGAAAACTGAATGTATCACATGAAAGAGCATTGTTTATTGAGTATTTTTCTGCAAAAAAGTGAAAATCAACAAAAATGTCAGATACTGCTTTTTTCCTTGGGAGGGCAGCGATGAGCTCACGTGCGCTGGACGTGGTCGCTATTAATAACTTTTTTAGGAGTATGGAACGCCGATGCGAAAAAGAGCCAAAAATTTGAATGAAATTTACCGCTATTCATAATATGAGAAGGGAGTCGCTATTCATAATATGGAATGAGGGTCGCTAGTCATAACTTGAGAAGAGGGTCCCTATTCATAATACAGAATGAGGGTGGCTATTCATAATACGAGCAGAGGACCGCTATTCATCGCTATTCATAATATGGAATGAGGGTCGCTATTCATAAGATAAGAGGGTTGCTATTCATAATATGGAATATGGAATGAGGGGCGCTAGTCATAATCTGAGAAGAGGGTCCCTATTCATCGCTATTCATAATATGGAATGAGGGTCGCTATTCATAAGATAAGAGGGTTGCTATTCATAATATGGAATATGGAATGAGGGGCGCTAGTCATAATCTGAGAAGAGGGTCCCTATTCATAATATGGAATGAGGGTGGCTATTCATAATATGAGAAGAGGGTTGCTGTTTATAATACGGATGAGGGTCGTTATTTAAGATACGAAAAAAGGTTGTCTATATTCATAAAATATGATTAAAATTTTGCTATTTAATGATCCTTACTAAATTTGCCCCGATTATTTACGTGACTCCCAAACAAAACCCGTCCCAGCATGCTAGACCATTATGCCGAGAGGCGTAGAGAAGTCTGACTGGGGGCGATATCGCGTTTGCATTATGATTCCCACGCCCTAGTTTTGAGAGTTTACCGCGAATCGCGCGATTCCAGGAAGTATGGTATTTATAACCACCTTGTAGTATAATTACACTTGCGATTTGTTTCAAAGTAAAGCAGTCATGGTTCGATTTCCTCGAGTCATTAACGAACACAAAAGTCCAATATATTATTGGGGCACACCATTTTTCTTTATTTTTTGTCTAATGTTTTGGCAAATTTGTTGGGGCCACGTGCCCCCTGCGCCCCCACCTCCCGGGGCAAATACTACGGATTAAGTGATTAGGATCAATAAAATAACGAAATTTTAAGAATATATGAAAAGCGACCCTCATTTTTTTCGTTTTATGTATAGCGACCCTCTTCTCACATTATGACTGCCGACCCTTTACGTATTATAAAGAGCGACCGCCACCACGCCCCCCCCCCCCCCCTCCCCCCGTAGCTATGCCACCACCTTCGGCGTGTCCCCAATTCAATATTTCCCTCTTTAAAAGGATCATAATGTTTCCTCATTTAATTTATTTAAAGGCACACAAGCGTGGGTATGTAGATGGCGCTATTTTACCACACGAGGCCCCTGCCATGACAGTTCACGAAGATCAACACGATGTTTCGGACCCTTTCGCGATCTGGATATACATTGTGTGCGCGAGCGCCGGCCGCGCCGTGCGTGACTCTGCTGTGTGCAATCAACGCACGTACGGTGGCTATACGTACGTAAAATAATACAGAAATAGTACTTCCAATTTTCAATTGTTTACTGCTATACAGCGATTTTGTTTTATTTAGACACCAATAATTTAGAATTTCTGTAATATGATTTATAGTTCCGTAATACGATCTATATTTCTGTAAATTTTGTTATAGAAGGCCAAGGACAATCAAACGATACATTATACATTGGCAGTTCAGTGCCTCATACTTATTTTCCCCCATTCAAGCTAACTAGTACTAGCGAAGCCCTTATCCGACCCGCAAATAAACATATTATGTTTCTCTGTAAAGACAACCCTATATGCATTTCATGTGGTAAATTTAAAACTTCAAGTGTCAACAATTGTCGCCATTCGTAAGCCCTGTACACATAGAGTTTATTGTTTGTAGTTGGTAGGGTCCATGGTATAACCATGGAAGTAGGAGTAAACTCCTACTTCCAAACTCCCATATCCCTGGTTCTACCAGGGATATGGGAGTTTCTACAGAGGCAATCGAGCGATGTTACGCAAGACTTCGCATCGAGTTCGCAGGAATTCGACAGCTGCAGGGCGCGAACTGTCCGATATGAGCTGATAAGGGCTGTGTTTGGCAGATTGATAGGCGCTTTGTGGTATAGATTTTTTTATTTTTTACGATCGTAATCATCGCCTGCGGAGCCAGTTTCGAAGAGTTCCTTCCTTGTGACGAGCTAGATATCTCAGCTCAATGTGTCTACGTGTATACGGATGATGAAGCTGTATCTCGCCAGTTTCTAGTAGCAGACGACACTGACCTATCCGAGCCAGATACGAGCACATAAAAATGTATGTTGTTATAATTGATTTTTTTTAAATTTTATATTGTTTGATTGTTAGATTTATTGACATAATCGAATATCTTGAATTAACTCATGAAAAAAGCCTGCTACTTCGGGATACTTCGGGTTAGTTCGGGGCAGTTCGTGAGGCTCGGAAGTGGGACAGTTTGAGGGCAACTCATATAACAGTGCAAGTAGGGCTTCCGCATCGTGCGCTGTGCGCTCGCTCTGAGTTCGCTAGCGTTGTTTTTGTTGTTTATTGTAATTGGTCAATACTTCACTATTTTTTGCAACAAGATGGCGTTAACACCATATTTCACGCATCTGAATTCCCTTTAAATAGCGACCATCTTTACGTATAATGAGTAGCGACCCTCATTCCGTATTATGAATAGCGGTCCTCTTCTCGTATTATGAGTAGCGGTCCTCTTCTCGTATTATGACTAGCGACCCTCATTCCGTATTATGAGTAGCGGTCCTTTTCTCGTATTATGAATAGCGAACCTCATTCCGTATTATGAATAGCGACCCTATTCTCGTATTATACCCAGGTATGGACCAACGTTGGAATCTCGAAACTTGTTGGAAGTTGGAAACCAACGTTGGTCCAACGTTGGATTTTCGCAACTGCTAGGAAGTTGAAATCTGGTTGGATACCAACGTTGGTCCAACGTTGGATTCTCGCAACTCCTTGGAAGTTGAAATCTGGTTGGATACCAACGTTGGTCCAACGTTGGATTAACGTTGGATTCTCGCAACTCCTTGGAAGTTGAAATCTGTTTGGATACCAACGTTGGTCCAACGTTGGATTAACGTTGGATTCTCGCAACTGCTAGGAAGTTGAAATCTGGTTGGATACCAATATTGGTCCAACGTTGGATTAACGTTGGATTCTCGCAACTCCTTGGAAGTTGAAACCTGGTTGGATACCAACGTTGGATTAACGTTGGATTCTCGCAACTCCTTGGAAGTTGAAATCTGGTTGGATACCAACGTTGGATTAACGTTGGATTCTCGCAACTGCTAGGAAGTTGAAATCTGGTTGGATACCAACGTTGGTCCAACACGTTGTAGCATCGTCGCTTGGGCGTACACAAGCATCGATGGTCTAACGTTGCTAGTCAACGTTGGAGCAACGTTTTGAAAAAAAAAAAAAATGCACCCACAGGCGTAGCGACTTATGTATTTACCTATTCATCAGGGGGGATGAATGAATAGATCATCCCCCCAGTTGAATGGGTATCAATGACATGTCTATGCCCGTGACTGCACCCTCCGTAGATAGTTTTCAGTCAGCACTAATAAGAACATATCTGTTCAATTCTCAAATGTAAAATCATGTGTATTTTGGAAAATAATAATGTAGTTTAACTGTCTGGGTTTTTTAGTTGCTTACAAAATAATATTTACTGGTAATTAGGTCTTACATTGTTTAGTATTATTGTAAAGCGCTAAGAGAACATTTAGTTATTAAGCGCTATATAAGTAAAATTGTATTATTTATTAATAATAATTATTATGTAAAGTATCATGTAGAATATCAGGGATGCAAGAAGAGCAATACAAATTCCTCCCTAGGTGCACTTCTGTCCATGGTATTACAAATTATAATTACATGACCTGGTCCGGTTGGGTTCTAAAGAAGGATTATTTGGCATTACTGATATTTTGGTGACCCAAAGTGAATTATAAGTGCCCCCAGGCCAGAGGGCCAGTGCTTATTTCAAGCCCTGGTATAATTCTAGAATCTCAATCAACTCACTCTGCATACTGTTTGAGGCATTCCCAGTCCGTCGTCATGGTATCGGGATCAGGCACCTCAGGCATCGTCAGCTGATGCTGGAAAGGTGACTTCTCCTCACGGTGGTAGGACGCCATCATGGTCAGAATGACGCGCCCATTCTGTATGGCTTCCACCGTGCGTGTGCTGAAACTTTGTCCGTCACGCTGATTGTGGACATGATATAGGACAGGGATTGTAGAATCACCTGGAAAAAAGAAATTGTGTACTGTATCCATGTAGTGACACCGACTACAAATAAAGTTTCTCAGTTTCTATCCGTTTAGTGGAAACTATTCAGACGACTTGTAAATGGCAACTTTAACAGACAACTTATGATATGGGCAACTCCAGCGTCATGGACATTACAAATCAGAGAATTTTCATGACTTTCCAATGCCACTACTAATTCATGCCTGTAGCTAATGTCTAACTTTTACTTTGATTACAAAGCAATATCCTGGCTAAGTATGCAAACAAAGTTTCAGAACATATATCCAATTCGTTACTGAGTAATTCTGCAAAATGTGTGCCATCACAGACATTACATTTTTGGGACATGACTTTTTGCATCCATAAACATCTTTGCAAAAGTCTGTGAGTTTTGAGACCTCACAAAAGCGATTTTGGTTGTAAGTTATAGACAAGACAATGATAAATTGAATTCAAGTTAGATTTTGCGAAACGGGCCAGACATATGTGATCTAGACAACAATATGTTGCGTCACTGACATTACATTTTCAGCGTCACGGACATTACGCTTTTGTCCACTTTCTCTATACCCAGAAATAACCCACAAAAACTGTTCAATTGTGCATGAAACTTTTTTCGTGGTACATTTGATATGTAATCAAACAGTTCTGAGAAAAAAATTCATATTCCGAAATGTAAAGCAATTAGCATAACATTATATAAATAATTTGCAATTACATATTTTTTTTTTTTTATATTTAAAAAAAATGTGTTTTAAACCATATGTTTAACTATTTAAAACAATATTATATAATTTTGATGAGATACAATGTTGTTTTGCCCAAGAAAAATGGGGGAAAAGGGAACAAAAGGAAAAATACGGTAAACATCATGGACATTACATAGAAAATCATGCACAAAGAGTGCAATTTTTGCAATTTGATCACACTTTATGAAGTTTAACCATCTATTTTTTCTCCCAGTAAGTTCTAGTTAAATAGTCATTGATTATTGAGACATGCACGTTCAAATTGAGCAATGAATTGAGTTTGACAAATAGTTTAGAGTAGAGACTTGAAGTTCACAATCTGATAACTGGTAAAATTGAATAAAACTTGAACTAGGAAGTTATTAGCCCTAGCTCTGTTTCTTAGGATATAATCTATTTCTTGGTTAAAGTAGGACATTCAAATGAGGGAAAATGCATGAAAAATTATACAGCTGCTTTTTTTATACTTTTCACTGTGTATGTAATGTCCGTGACGTAATGTCCGTGACGCCATTTCTGGACAAACTAAGCCTGAGTCATGTCGGATATATTCGGAACCGGGTCCCGATAAACTTTTACCGATCGGGAACCGGTATCCCGATAAATTTTTACCGTCGAAACTCGGACGGGTAAAATCACGCAATCGTGCAAGCATCGGCAAAAATGCACTGTTTGTGGCTTATATTGCTCTTTTTATATGCAAATAACATAACAAATACTGAGGCTTTTATGAATTTACATATCAATCTTTACGGGGAAATAGTTACAGACTATCCAGAATTAACTCAGTTTTGCAAGAAAAGTATTTTTTCCGAAGTAAATTGGACCTAGAAATCGATCGTTGGTTCAGCATTACGCCACACGTTTCACAGAAACTTAGCCCGCCAGTCGGGGGGAAACATCACGTACGATCGCTTGTGACTGTGAGCCACTGCCCTCAATTATCAAAAAGTGGCTATAAATTAGCCTTTTCGCAATCAACACCATTTTGGTAGTCTACTTACATGATCCCGTGGCATTTGAAAGCTAAACAGAAAAATCACTCCCAAAACAATGAAAAAACTGTGCTGAATTATCTATAAATTTCCAGGGAACATTCGTGACTAATCGTGAGGTTAACTGAAACCGGACGGCTAATATAGCAGCAAGTTTTCGAGCCGCTGTTTCATATGCATATCGCTCGTATACTTTGCGTGCAGGTTACAGGTCTTTTTTCTTACGCGAGACTCGAGATCCTTCTGCGACGGAGCTATGTTAATTCATCCGCCATACGTTATACTTATACATGTAGCTGTTTTTTATCGATATTTTGCGTAATTGTTTTCATTGTTTTGGGGCTCATTTTTGTTTCTGTTCAGCTATCAAACGCCATGAAATCCTGTAAGTAGAATACCAAAACTAACTTTGTGTGCACATCCGCCAACAATATCGTTCAAATGACTAGCAATTTTGCGCTTCCTGTTCAATTTCTGACTGTCAAACGAAGTAACGAACTAAGAATTTCTCGAAAATAACCACTCTTTAAAGTAAATGATATCAATTGCCCCGTTTTTACTTGAATTCCGCTACATTAAGTGATAATCTTAATTTCTTTTTTAACATTTTATTTATTTTTATTTTGTTTCGGGGCACCGTTACCGATATAACGAAACCGGGTCCCGATTGAAACGGTCGGTAACCGGTGTGATCGACCGAACCGACTCAGCCTTAGGACAAACCATCAAATATTTTTGTTAATGCTCTTAATCTATTATATAATATCACATTCTAACTTTGAAAATGAATTTTGAACTAAATTTAATTAAAACTCATGCTTCTACAAAAACTTTTATATCTAAAACGTCACGGACATTACGCATCAATGTTGTAAGAATCAAGATTTTTATGAAATAACGGTTTTCAAAAAGTAGAAATTTTCACACAATTTCACACAATTTGTATAGTATTAAAACAAAGCCTAAACTATACCCTAGAAGTAGAATTATTGTTCTGAAGTGACCCATATCTTTTATTTTTATTTTACAAACAACGCATGCAAATTTCATCATTTTTGGGGGGTCAGTGCATACAAATTTTGTCCAACTTTAATGGCAAAAAAAATATATTCTGCTTTGAATTTCAAACTTTCTTCATTTAGTCATCAAAATATGGTCCTTCCTCATTACTCTCCAGTACTTATTAAGGCTGTTACATAAATTTCATTTTCTTACCCTTCGGTAACATTTTTCGTGGAATTGCCCATATATTCTTTCACATGGTTGTTGCTAAAAAGCATATTTTTCATTTTTTTAAGTGGGGCGTGCCCCAATACTGTTATTTGGCTTTAAATATCTTATGGAACAAAGGTGCGAGTAATTTTTCGGAGCTTATTATGGTATATGTTACTAAGCGATGAATACATTAGAACTTCACAAAGTTTCGTGGAAACAAGTATTAGTAAATTATAGGAAGAAACTAAAGGTCCTCATTTTGTTACTTATGGGACACCTCATGCTAAGACATAACATAATTTGCATAATTAATTAATTAAAGCTCAACATTTTGTATAAAATCAAATCAGATGAAGTAGTCATGTCTATAGGAATCAAATAACTGCTTCCCTGTGAAATGTGAATTAATGATTTTTTGTTTATTGTCCCATACGTTCAATCTATTTTACACTAGTCTTAAAGTCTTATGCAAATTAGGTTCTTGAAATTTGCGTACATGTTCATGAACATTTACGCAAATTTATGATATGAACATTTCCTTTATGGAAATTAAAACTTATCTCATCGGTTCAGTATGATATGAAACCTGCTATCATTAAATCAAAATTAAATTTTCACATCTGAGGGGACCTTATCTTGGACTTGCCCTTATACAGACTAGACTCACATCTAGGAACAGATTACATTAATTGATTAGTGATATAATTCTCAACATGCCAATAAATACTTTACAAAAAAACAACATATATTACAAATAGGGTAACAAACTAATAACAGATATAAATTTTGCCCTAAAATGGGAAAACAAGTTCTTTAAAATGCTATCACTGTTCAGTATGAACTGTGAGAGTATGTCACAGTAAACATTTATTGTGATTTGTTAACAAGAGCCCCAGGGGGGCACGACGCTCACCTGAGGTCAATCAATTCACATCTGGCGCATGTTCTCTCTGGCACCCTCAGAAGATATGAAATCAGTTGAAATCATGCCAAAATCTATAATGTGATGTACTATTTAATCAATAACTTTTGATCCCCTGTACCTAACATTATGATTTACCATAATGTTTGGGTGAATCATAAAAAAAGACAGACACACATATAAGACAAAGCTTAACACATTTCACCAGCCACTGACCACTTCAGCATATTAACCCCACTCACATAGGGACCCTATGGGGCCATTCTGCGATATGACAACTTGCATTGTCATTTACCGTAAATCTCCGTGTGTACGGCGCACTCGTGTATAAGGCGCACCCCCTACTTTCTAAAGAAAAGAAATTTTGTTTTGGGACACACCATTATAGCACATTTTGTTCCTCTACCCCTAAGGATGATTCCTGTCAAGTTTGGTTGGAATCCAATCATTGGTTCTTGAGAAGAAGATGAAAATGCATATTTCCTATGGTAGGGCCCCCCAAAAAATGTTACCCCCACAGGGCCCTTATGGGGCCACCCAAAAACATCTTGTTTCATTCTTCATCAATAGAGGCATCTACATATGAAATATCAGGTCTGTCATACTTCTGGATCTTGAGAAGAAGATGTTTAAAATTTACATATTTTTTACACTTGGTGCCCTCCTCCAGGGCCCCCCTGGGGGCCACGCCCACCATTTTAGCAACTTTGGTTCCTCTACCCCTAAAGATGATTCCTGCCATGTTTGGTTGGAATCTAATCATTGATTCTGGAGAAGAAGATGAAAATGTATATTTCCTATGGTAGGACCCCCCAAAAAACTGTTACGCCCACAGGACCCTTATGGGGCCACCCACAAAAATCTTGTGAACAACTTTCATTCTTCATCAATAGAGGCATCTAAATATGAAATATCAGGTCTGTCATACTTCTGGATCTTGAGAAGAAGATATTTAAAATTAACATATTTTTTACACTTGGTGCCCTCCCCCAGGGCCCCCCTGAGGGCCACGCCCACCATTTTAGCAACTTCGATTCCTCTACCCCTAAGGATGATTCCTGCCATGTTTGGTTGGAATCTAATCATTGGTTCTGGAGAAGAAGATGAAAATGTATATTTCCTATGGTAGGGCCCCAAAAAAAACTGTTACGCCCACAGGGCCCTTGTGGGGCCACCCACAAAAATCTTGTGAACAACTTTCATTCTTCATCAATAGAGGCATCTACATATGAAATATCAGGTCTGTCATACTTCTGGATCTTGAGAAGAAGATGTTTAAAATTTACATATTTTTTACACTTGGTGCCCTCCTCCAGGGCCCCCCTGGGGGCCACGCCCACCATTTTAGCAACTTTGGTTCCTCTACCCCTAAAGATGATTCCTGCCATGTTTGGTTGGAATCTAATCATTGATTCTGGAGAAGAAGATGAAAATGTATATTTCCTATGGTAGGGCCCCCAAAAAAACTGTTACGCCCACAGGGCCCTTATGGGACCACCCACAAAAATCTTGTGAACAACTTTCATTCTTCATCAATAGAGGCATCTAAATATGAAATATCAGGTCTGTCATACTTCTGGATCTTGAGAAGAAGATGTTTAAAATTTACATATTTTTTACATTTGGTGCCCTCCCCCAGGGCCCCCCTGGGGGCCACGCCCACCATTTTAGCAACTTTGGTTCCTCTACCCCTAAATATGATTCCTGCCAAGTTTGGTTGGAATCCGATCATTGGTTCTGGAGAAGAAGATGAAAATGTAAAAAGTTTACGGACGACGGACGACGGACGACGCACGACGCACGACGCACGACGGACGACGGACGACGGACGACGGACGACGGACAAAAAGCGATCACAATAGCTCACTTGAGCCTTTGGCTCAGGTGAGCTAAAAAGGCAACATTTTAAAGGTATGGTGACAAGAAAACTGCCTCAAAATTGGGTTTTACTGTATCTAAGGTAGATTTTCATGAAGATTACTAATACAAACATATTTTCCTCGTGGGAAAACCCGGTAAAATAAAAAAATCAACTTGTAAATTCTCTTTCGGAACCCCCGTAAAAAAACTGAGTCCCGGGCGAACAAAAAATGACGTCATCTTTGTGACGTCACCGGCAGGCAATCGCAGTTTAGCTCGGTCATAGACGTACACGTTGAGTACAATACTCACGTTGACACAGAGATATTATTTCCATTTGTTTCAATATTTGCAAACATTTGTTCAGGTTTATATCATGGGACGATATACACTCAGATGTGTAGCTGCATCCTGCTACAATTCATTTCTTAGCAATTCTTAAGCATTTTCAGTAAAACCTCAATTTACAAGCAAAAACGAGTTTGTTTTACAAGCAAGTCATAGGCTCTGCATGTAAACAATGCACATTCCTCCGCGTTGCGGTCTGCATGTGAAGTCATGAATCGGGTGACACGTGCGCACATTTCCGCTCTGCTATAAATGACTTTTTTTAGGAGCATGGAACGCCGATGCGTAATAAAGCAAAAAAGTTGCATGAAATTTACCTTTTTTTCCCAACTTAAGGATTTCTTTGAAAAAAAGAGTGTGGTATATCAATAAAGGCACATATTTAAAGCTATAAACCTGAATCAAAGCCGGGATTGCACCCCTCCTTTAATGAAAATTCTCTGCCTTCCCTGCTATTGTAAAACGCACCCAACCAAACATATTTGTTTTTGTTCACTGACCTGCATGGACGAAATATGAGTGGAGTGAATGTATCATCATAGCTGGATTGACGGTCCTTCCTGATGCAACCATAGCTTGACCAATGATCTGACCACCAAAAAGGCGCTTACCAGGCCCAAAGGCATGCCACATATTCTTGGCTCTGGGAATAAAAGTTAGAAAACAGGAACAAATTTGCATCAGTTAAAGTCAAACAAACATGGAAAGCAGCCCAGAACCTGCCCAAAGCCTTCATTCTCTGCTTAAATAGCAGGGGGAAACTGGAAAGTCATTTGTCAAAATCAAAGTCATGGAAATACAGTCACACCTGCGTATAGTGACCACCACAGGGTGCTGCTCCAAGACCAGGAGGGGGTGTTTCAGCCAGTAGTTTCTTTGAAAAATTGTTGTAAAAGTCCTTATTCAAAGACATAAAATGTTGATTCAAATCATTATATGATGACACACGCGGTACCCCGGGGTACTGCGTTGTGTAGCGCCATCTTGCGTCCAACCGTACCGCAGCTATTGCGTTGTGCATGCAGTGCAGCGCGCGATTGTATGCACGCTATACACACAGTACAGCCCTAAAAATTAAATAAATAATTAAACAAAATGGCAGATTTTCGTCTGGTACCCCGGGGTACCGTTTATGTCATCATATTTTCTATTATCAAGATTTCATGTTCTTGATGCAAAATTTATGAAAAGTCTAACATTCTTGCTTTGTTGCTTTAGAATATATATTGTATTCAAAGGCTACTAATGGCTTTCCATAATAGATATATATCCTACTTAGATTTAAGTTCAACTTATAAACTTCCGAATCTGTACCAGCTCACATCCCAACCCTTCAACTAATGTCACTCGAAGTCTATATCATATGCAAGGATGCAGTCATGTCTGCTGTTATACAAATAATACACGGTCTAGAGTGCGTTGTGTAAATGCATTGCACTCGAGGCTATGTTAGCTGTACGTTGTGCACGAGGCGAAGCCGAGTGCGCAAGCGCACAGCTAACATAGTCGAGAGTCGATGCATTTACATGACACGCACGATAACAAGACCGTAGTATTATTTGTTTTATAAAACAGGCTCAACCACGGATTGTTTTATTTTGCTAGATTACTGAAAACAGACTCGCCACAATTAGTAACCCAGTCAATCTACTCTCTAGAGTGTGAATTTGTTAGGAATTTACCAAATTAATCATCACTAGTGTGCACTCACTTCACTGAATTTGACTCTGCAGCTCAGCAGATCAAATGCAGTCGATGGGTAATTGCCGAAAATCCGAAAAATTGAGAATTATCAAAGAATTGTATGCATTTCCATTCCAAAACTTCCCAATATCAAACCACATACCATATAATTTACGAATCCGCTAAGATTTATTTACTACAGAACAGAATATTTACAAAACGAAGCATTTTCCTTCTTTTTTTATATCACTTTCGCAAGTTTGACTTCGTAGAACTATGTAAACAAGCATTGTGACGTCACAGCCGTGCAAATATAGCGCAACAAAAAGTGACAACACATGTGTGATACGCTTTTTCTTGTTTGTTGAAATTTAATGAATAGTCACATGACTGGATTTAACCAATCACGTTACTGAATTTACCAGCCGTTTTATAATAATTTTTCAACAGCTGTTGCCATTTTGAGAAGTCATCCCTTGCGTTCTTGCAAAGCAAGTACCCACAAGTACAAGTTCAGTCAACCATGAGCTTTCGCAGGACTGTATCCAGCCTTTTGCCCTCTCTGCTTTACAACTGCTATCCTGGTCCTTCCCAATACCTGCTACCTAGACTAGTGTAATTATTTACATTGTGTATATGTGATAGAAAGCTAGAATTAAGAAAATTGTATAATTTACATGTTAGACCACAAAGTAAAAAATTAATTTAACCACCCATATCTTCTTCTTCTTCCCCTGATGTCCGGAGATCCACAAAATACTGGTTCGCAGGTAACAATGCATTTAACTACGACCACTTACGGAACCAGTATCATTCCCACCCCTGCAAGTCAAGGTTCCATACGCGGCAAACATTTGCGAGTGTACGTTTGGAGACAATAGAATCCCGGACGATTCGTTCGCTCTGGACAAAGGTAATCTGTACGCAGACCCATGAATGCATGCTTTAGAATGGTAATGCGTTTTTCAATTATATATTTTTTCTGGAAACATATTTTTCTGAACTTGTTGATGGAATGGACTACTAAAGATGTTTCATTCATAAGAATACCATTTTTGGCTGGTGGTGCCCTTTAAGAAATAAACATTCACAAAACACTACAAAATAAGTTTTAAAAATTCATATATCAAACTAAATTGATGGCATTCTGTACCAAGTTTTAGACACATGCAGTGGGCACATCTTGTGACTTGTATCCTAGCTAACTGATCATGTTAATAATTGTACGAGAATGCCAAATTGATTAATCTTGCAAATTAATTTGATAAAATGAATATGATCAGGCTACCAAATATGGCCCGTGCCATAATATGGCCCCCCTGTTTAATTGTTAAGCGCACCAAGTCCAAGACTATTGCCTCGGTCACACCTTTGCGTATTGGGCTTGCGTATTGCCCGAATGCAGACATACGCAGATATACCCAATAAAGCGTGCTCACTACTTTCACAATATGCAGACTAGCGCATAGGCCTGCGTTGGTCGCTTGCTAGTTTTACAATTTTCTAAACTCTCGCAAGCAAACGCAAGGTCAAATTGCATACGAGCTGATGCGAGTGGCAACCAGCGAATGCGAGCAGTAGCGAGCGACAGCGGGTGACCTAGCGCAGGTATTCACAAGGCATTCGCACATCTTTTTTCGGAGAGCGTGTCAATGCCTATAGCTGCGTTTCCCGCACGATCTACCTCGCTTTAGCTCGTTGTCGTTCGCAAGATTGCATCTATTGCTGCGCTATTTATGTAATATTACATATTCTGGAACATTGATCAGGACATTTCTGTGGAATTTTATGCGATTTAGAGGCCCATTAGGTCTGCAAAGTCACTGTGGAGGTGACCTTCACACAACTTATCATACACATTACAGTACATGATAATTTTCTTCAATTTTTACCCTATAAACTTAAACCGAATGGATTTTTTTTCATATCAAAATGTTTGTTGACATAAGAAACCCTCAATAGCAGATTTGAATCACAAAAATATCATAAAATTGATCCAAACTACATGACTTAATTCTTATTTAATAAGAATTAAGAATTAATATATTCATTGTTTTGCGCCATTTTGTCCTTAAAAACAAAGAAAAACAAAAGAAATATCCATTGAAATTTTGTTCAGGTCATGACAACCTGTTACCGATCATATAGATTATATGAATAAACTAATTCATGTCACTGCCTGGACAGTACACTGAATTTACAAAACCTATTACACTAATTTTGTGTTATATAATGTAATAAAAAAATCACTTTTAATATAAGTTTACTAGACACCGTTACTAATTGAAGATGAAAATACCATGTCAATACCTTGGGTTTTGTATGGAAAGATTGTTCAATTCAAATTTAGAAGAAAAACTAGATGGATCTTCGACTGCGGGCAGTCGAAAATTATGCCTCCATTATCACGCGATTTTAATATCAAGTCCAAATTAACATGCACTGAATTAATATTTTAAAAATATTTTTCATGTATTTTGAGTCCTGTGACCTTGACCATATGACCCCAAACTTTGATGGCTACATTGGCTCCCTAAGAAACATTCAGGTACCAAGTTTGATTGAAATCTGACATTTAGTTCTTGAGATTTTGCAATTACAAGCTTTTTTTCATGTATAATGAATCCTGTGACCTTGACCTCAACCTCATGACCCCAACATGTTATGGCTACGTTGACTCTTTGTGATACATTCCGGTACGAGTTTGATTGAAATCCGACATTCAGTTCTTGAAATTTTGCCATTACAAGCCATTTTCGCATACATATTAAGTCCTGTGACCTTGACCTTTGACCTCATGACCCCCCAAATCTAATCAGATCATTGGTACCCCGATATGTACACTCATACCAACTGTTTGATATAGATTCGTTAACCGGTTCTTGAGATATCGCGAGAACGAGGCATTTTTGCACATATATCGAGTCCTGTGACCTTGACCTTTGACCTCATGAACCCCAAAATTTAATCAGATCATTGGCACCCCAAAATGTACACTCATACCAAGTTTGAAATTGATCGGTCAACGGGTTCTTGAGATATAGCGAGAACGAAGCATTTTTGCATATATATTGAGTCCTGTGACCTTGACCTTTGACCCCATGACCCCTAAAATCTAATCGGATCATTGTCACCCCAATATGTACACTCATAGTCATACCAAGTTTGAAATTGATCCGTCAACCGGTTCTTGAGATATCGCGAGAACGAAAACGGGACGTACGTACGGACGTACGGACGGACAACCCGAAAACATAATGCCTCCGGCCACTTCGTTGGCGGAGGCATAAAAAATCAGAAAACTATGAGAAACTTAGTTTTTTTAGTAATTCTTATTATTTCTATTGTTTTCCGCCATTTTGTTCTTGAAAAACAGAAAAACAAGAAAAAACAAAAACAAACAAGTGACATTTATTTTCTAATATTGTGACTTTACTTTTGTACAGTTTTTTAGATGAATATATTCCATAAAATTGTAAATATTTGCAGTTCCCTGTTTTACTCTTTTCTCTCTCTTTCCTTAAAGGGCATCAAGCGTGGGGATGCTACAAAGCGGGTCGCCATTTTGAACTGGGTTAGTTTGCGCGCACCGCATGACACTGAGCTAACGTGCATTACGCACCGTGCGCAACGCGTATGCAAGATGGCGCCGCGCATCTCATTTGACGAATCTGAACTACCTTTAACTCTTATGGAATTGTTCAAATGGCATTGGAATTATTTGTTCTCAATTGGAAGTGTTTATATAATATTTGTCACCAATTTTAATTTAGTGTACATAATATGGAATAATTTATGAAATTATAATTTCTCTATGTTGCAATCATTGTATATAGACGTTTAATTGTATATACTATATCTAATTGTGGGACCCCAAGGAAGAACAGCGTTTTTAAAATTTGTTTATTCTGCTGAATTGGGTCATCCCCCGTTGCACTTCATTGCTGTATTTATTGTTGTGATTTCGGAAATAAACAAACAAAACAAAGTTTATAAATTTCAAATAGAAAACACTTCAGAAATGTACACGATTTACTATGCAAAGAAAACAAAATAAGACTTAAATTGACAAACATGCCTTTCAGAAAGTGGTTACCATGGCAACGGGAAAAACCCGACACTTATGAATTTAATACCACAATGTTCCCTATACAATTTTAGGAAGTCACCAAATTTGGTGAAAATTGAATGAAAAATCTAGGCGTGGCAGTAAAAAATATGGTAGGGGGGGCTCATTCAGCCTCCCTTAGGCTTAGGCTTGATAGGGTTAAAAAAGGGGGGCCATAAATAATCCATATTGGCACCCTCTTTTCAATGTGATTTTGTTTCGCCAGTCGGCAGATAAGGTATGGCATCATTTTCATCTTCATTTGAGGTTCATTTTTTACAAATGTGAATTTTACTAAGTCTAAGAGACTAAGAATCTAAGTAAGATAGTTTTTCAGATATCGCTTCTGCCTTATCTTGGACACCGCATCGTATATTACTACTACTTAGTACTAGTCTAGACACAGAAATTACCAATTACGTAGTCTGAATACTGCAAAATGAAAACATCAAGCAAAACACAAGATACCAGTCATACCACACCTAAAGAGGTAGGGATCCAGTTTTTCCAGGTTCAAAACTGTGCTAACTAAAACACTGTGCAAGTCTTGTTCGCTGGGCTTCTTATCGACCTCCTTGCCAGAGTCCACGCCAACCGACCCGGCTACGTCGACAGTGGCAGTACCGTTACCAGACGGCCCGTCCATTTTGGAGGTGGACACTGAAAACAATCTCGTCACCGGCGTTGAACGTAATCTTGTGATGTCGTGACTCTTTTGAGGGAAGACTCCAGACGCTACTACTTGGGTGAACAGACGTCGACTTAGATTCATATTTCAACACGGCTAAAACAGTTGATTGACCGAATTAACTAACCACCATCAGTACCGTCGCCGCATACAGTGCAGTAGTCGACCGCATATTATTGCGCAATCATCACGGCTGCATTTATCACGTGCGCGCGCGCGTGGATCAGCGCAGCGCAGGGGCCGGCGCTATGGTAGGCCAGGCTAGGCCCAGATCCGGCCGGCCGAGCCATACTTGAAAGAGCAGACCTTGAAAGACAGCAATTTGCCGTCTCTACATTACATGGCATATGGGATTTCTGGATCTGATAAGCTCAAATTGGGAATAAGGGGTTGGGAGTACTAGAGGAACTGGTTGTGGGAATAAGGGGTTCCCAGGATGAAATTCCAGTTGAAATGCTAATTGAATTCAATACCCATTGAAACCAATAATTTGGTACCCATTGAAATTCCAATTGGTACCCATTGAAATTCTAATTCCCATTGAATTCGGGTACCCATTGAAACCAATTGGTACACATTGAAATTCTAATTGGTACCCATTGAATTCAATGGGTATCCATTGAAACCAATTTTACCCATTGAAATTCTAATTGGTACCCATTGAAACTGAATTAATTGGTACCCATTGGCATTAGTTTCAATGGGTACCCATTGTTTCATTGTCCATATACTTCTATTACCAATTGATTTCAATTGGTAATTTTCAATGGGTAATTTTCAATGGGTAATTTTCAATTGGTATCAATTGATTTAAATTGGTAATATAGTCAATGGGAATTTCACCCTGGGTTGGGATATTGCTGGTCGAACTTAGTATAGGGGTTCGGAGTGCTGATAAGAACTAAGGGTTGTGGGGATAAGGGGTTGGGAGTGCTGATAGAACTAGGGGTTGGGAGTGCTGATAGAACTAGGGGCTGTGGGATAAGGGGTTGGGAGTGTTGCTAGAACTAGGTGTTGTGTGAATAAGGTGTTGGGAGTGCTAGGGGTTGTGGGAATAAGGAGTTGGGAGTGCTAGTGGAACTAGGGGTTGTGGGAATAAGGGGTTGGGAGTGCTGATAGATCTAGGTGTTGTGGGAATAAGGGGTTGGGGGTGCTGATAGAACTAGGGGTTGTGGGAATAAGGGGTTGGGAATGCTGATAGATCTAGGTGTTGTGGGAATAAGGTGTTGGGAGTGCTGATAGAACTAGGGGTTGTGGGAATAAGGTGTTAGGAGTGCTGATAGAACTAGGGGTTGTGGGAATAAGGTGTTAGGAGTGCTGATAGAACTAGGGGTTGTGGGAATAAGGGGTTGGGAGTGCTGATAGAACTAGCGTTGTGGGAATAAGGTGTTAGTGCTGATATAACTAGGGGTTGTGGGAATAAGGTGTTAGGAGTGCTGATAGAACTAGGGGTTGGGAGTGCTGATAGAACTAGGGGCTGTGGGATAAGGGGTTGGGAGTGATGCTAGAACTAGGTGTTGTGTGAATAAGGTGTTGGGAGTGCTAGGGGTTGTGGGAATAAGGAGTTGGGAGTGCTAGTGGAACTATAGGGGTTGTGGGAATAAGGGGTTGGGAGTGCTGATAGATCTAGGTGTTGTGGGAATAAGGGGTTGGGGGTGCTGATAGAACTAGGGGTTGTGGGAATAAGGGGTTGGGAATGCTGATAAATCTAGGTGTTGTGGGAATAAGGTGTTGGGAGTGCTGATAGAACTAGGGGTTGTGGGAATAAGGTGTTAGGAGTGCTGATAGAACTAGGGGTTGTGGGAATAAGGTGTTAGGAGTGCTGATAGAACTAGGGGTTGTGGGAATAAGGGGTTGGGAGTGCTGATAGAACTAGCATTGTGGGAATAAGGTGTTAGTGCTGATAGAACTAGGGGTTGTGGGAATAAGGTGTTAGGAGTGCTGATAGAACTAGGGGTTGTGGGAATAAGGTGTTAGGAGTGCTGCTAGAACTAGGGGTTGTGGGAATGAGGGGTTGGGAGTGCTGCTAGAACTAGGGGTTATGGGAATATAAGGGGTTGGGAGTGTGATAGAACTAGGGGTTGTGGGAATAAGGTGTTAGGAGTGCTGATATAACTAGGGGTTGTGGGAATAAGGTGTTGGGAGTGCTAGTGGAACCAGGGGTTGTGGGAATAAGGGGTTGGAAGTGATGGGGGAACTAGGGATTGTGGGAATAACGGGTTGGGACTGCTGGTGGAACTAGGTGTTGTGGGTATCGTGGGTTGGAACTGCTGGTGGAACTAGGGGTTGTGGGTATCATGGGTTGGGACTGCTGGTGGAACTAGGGGTTGTGGGTACCGTGGGTTGGAACTGCTGGTGGAACTAGGGGTTGTGGGTATCGTGGGTTGGAACTGCTGGTGGAACTAGGTGTTGTGGGTATCATGGGTTGGGACTGCTGGTGGAACTAGGGGTTGTGGGTACCGTGGGTTGGGACTGCTGGTGGAACTAGGGGTTGTGGGTATCGTGGGTTGGAACTGCTGGTGGAACTAGGGGTTGTGGGTATCGTGGGTTGGGACTAATGGTGGAACTAGGTGTTGTGGGTAATGTTGGGACTGCTGGTGGAACTAGGGGTTGTGGGTATCGTGGGTATCGTGGGTTGGGACTGATGGTGGAACTAGGTGTTGTGGGTATCGTGGGTTGGGACTGCTGGTGGAACTAGGTGTTGTGGGTATTGTGGGTTGGGACTGCTGGTGGAACTAGGGGTTGTGGGAGTAACTGGTTGGGACTGATGGTGGAACTAGGTGTTGTGGGTATCGTGGGTTGGGACATGCTGGTGGAACTAGGGGTTGTGGGTATCATGGGTTGGGACTGCTGGTGGAACTAGGGGTTGTGGGTATCATGGGTTGGGAATGCTGGTGGAACTAGGGGTTGTGGGTATCGTGGGTTGGAACTGCTGGTGGAACTAGGGGTTGTGGGTATCATGGGTTGGGAATGCTGGTGGAACTAGGGGTTGTGGGTATCATGGGTTGGGAATGCTGGTGGAACTAGGTGTTGTGGGTTGGGACTGCTGGTGGAACTAGGGGTTGTGGGTATCGTACGTGGGTTGGGACTGCTGGTGGAACTAGGTGTTGTGGGTATCATGGGTTGGGACTGCTGGTGGAACTAGGGGTTGTGGGAGTAACGGGTTGGGACTAATGGTAGAACTAGGGGTTGTGGGAATCATGGGTTGGGAGTGGTAGTGGAACTAAGGGTTGTGGGAATGTTTTGCAAACTCTAACCCTAGATCCTTATTTAAAGGGACCATTGTCCAAATCCTCAAAATAAAATTTTTATTCTAGCGGTTCCCTTATACCTTGTTGTATTCGTATTAACAATAAAATCACGGGACAGGTTTCGGTTTTTTCGAATTTCCATTTCGTTACAAAGATATGTATGATTGAAGTATTCAGATAAGAAAAACTCCGGGCGAGTTTTTCTTCCGTGTACAAAGTGAGTGCAGTGAGTTACTGAATATCACTTTGCATTTTCGCTCATTACTTGGCCATACAATGTCCATTTGACTTGAAATTTTCACACAATACCCTGTGGACATATGAGATAACAACAATATACATTGCATCAACCATTCATCACTTTTTGCACATGTCAACGAAGTTACTAGATCCCTTTAACCAAGTATGGCTGCTCAGCCATTGTAAGCCTATGTCTGGTTATGGGTATGATTTGCCCCCAAAGTTGTATTCATTTAATTATTCCTGGGTGACTGGGGGGAGGGGGTGGATGGACAGATATACGTACAGGGATCTACTGTAGTAACATTTAGACCGGGGGCCCAGAGCGTTTATCTAGTTGAAGAGAGACAAAAGGTTTGATGGTCTCATCATGTTAGTATGTGGCCAAGGGTCAATGAAATGAATTGCTGCCGGGTCACATCCTGTACTCTAAGCCTAGGGGGCCCAAAAAGGGGGGTCAAAAAACACATTTATCTAGTTGAAGACCGACAAGGACAAAAGTTGGTGGATATCGTTCATTAGGGGGTACCTATT